>CAJNOJ010000670.1:15704-32708 GCA_905250025.1 Adineta ricciae | reverse complement strand
CTAATATACACCAATGAAAAACTGCGTTCGATAGATAAACTCCCGGTAAGTATAGATTGTCAAGTTGAATAGGATTCGACGATGAACCTTGGAATGTTAGTTTGTCTAAATCAGCATCTTGCAACGAAAGTCGTTCATTACACGGAACATCATTTCGTAACAGTCGACTTTCATAAAGAAACAAGATCATATCTCGTTTTCGATTAATGTCAACATTACGAAGAGTAGTCAAGGTTTTCACACGAATATGCAACAAATGCTCGGAATTACTACGATTAAATTTTTCGTCAAGTAAAAGACTGGAAATGTCGTCAATGTAGTTTTCGAAAGTTGAACGAATGTTTTGTTCATCAGCTTGCTTTTGATCTTGTTTGCGATTTTCAATACCTGTTATATGTTGTTGAATCGTGAAAACGATTGTAAATACCCCAAAAACAACCGAAGGAAAAGCAGCAAGGAGTAATTTAATTACTTTCAAACAGCTGTTTCCCTTCGATTTCGAAGGTGATGCTTTGGGACAAGATTTGGATGGTGTTTTCATAGGATTAAATCGGTATATGACAGCATATACTTTTGTATTACTTATCTATGGAATAAAATTAGCATTTTTGAATTGACAAAAAGATCAAAATGTATAGATTGTAATCGAACGCAATACCAATTCAAATACATATTTGTGCTTTTGCATGATTTTATAACCCGGCTTTCTATGACTCATTATATTGTTACAACAAATAGATACTAAGAAACTTGATCAAACATTGAAATTATACAGAATAGAATAGACAATGGAGAAAATGAAATTCTCACAATGTCATCAATTGATTTATTTAACGTATTATTCGCCAGACAAGATATAGCGCTCGAAAGCAAATAAAGAATGACTTTGATATCAGTAGGCTTTTTCCAACTTAATAACTACGACTGTTGATCTGTTCTCTACTTCAAAAAGTTGTTTTCTTCTATGACATCAGAAGAGAAACACAAAAAAGCATTCTTTTTTCTTTCTTGTAGATTAAATGTCAACTTTGCATTAGTTTCGCTTTTTTGCATTCATCAGACGCAGAAAGTTTTACGGATGAATTGCATAGAGGGTGAAACCAGAATTGTACGACCTATTCGTCGCCGTCATATTCTTCGAAATATTGCTCTTCTCTGGTTGGATCCGAATATGAATATAGATAACGACGAATATAAGTATTTACTCACACAAACATCAGAAATCATAGATACCATCGAGCTACACAACGATCCTGACCAATGCATCGATTTTTGTACAGATTTACAACACACCAAAGTATTCATCATACTACCATATCCACTCGCACAGCAGCTCATCCCTCTCGTTCACGACATACCTCAGCTCTATTCCATTTATGTTCTTTGCAATGATGCAATACCACCTTCTCAACAACTCAACGACGTTACACCTAAATTGAAAGGATATTTTCGTACAATTGTTCACATCTGTCAATCGATCAATCAAAAGACAAAACAATATGATCATGACTCAGTTCCAATCAGTGTCATCTCACCCACCGACTGTTCAAAATATGATCTCAATGAATTGGAGCCATTGTTCATGTATTCTCGATTGCTCAAACAAATCTTGTTCGATATCGATCGTCATCTACACACAAAAGAACGATTTGTTCAGTTTCTACGTGAGCAATATCAAGCTGAGCCAGTCCAACTAAGCATCGTTGACGAATTCGAACAAAACTATAAGCCTGACTCAGCAATTCGGTGGTACACAAGAGGCTGTTTCCTTTTCCAAATGCTCAATCAAGCTCTTCGGCTCATGGATAGTAACATCATCATCAAAATGAGCTTCTTTTTGTACGATCTGCATCAACAACTCAACGAACTCTATACATTTCAGTCTACAGTTTGGAGTCCTGGAGTGTTATATCGAGGACAGGGCGTAGTGAAAAGTGAGTTCGAGAATATTTGTAAAAGTGTGGGTGGTCTGTTGTCGTTCAATGCATTCACGTCAACGAGTGTAGAGAGTGAAACAGCTCTCACATTCTGTCCGATACCTCCACAGGATCCGGATACAATTGCTGTGCTGTTCGTAATGAAGATCAATCCATCGGTGAAGTCGACGGCGTTTGCTTTGGTGAGCAGTATGAGTTACTATGAGGATTCTGAGGGTGAAGTGTTGTTTTCGATGCACAGTGTGTTTCGAATTGAAAGTGTCGAACAGGTGGACGATGTTCTTTGGCGAGTGAAAATTGTGTTAACGAACGATGAAGATCCAGACTTGAAAGTACTTGGAGAACAAATCGAGGAGGAGACACAAGGAAGCACAGGATGGAGTCGGTTGGGACAACTGCTTATCCAAATGGGACATTTCAGTGAAGCTAAGGAAGTGTATTTAACATTGATGGACTCACTATCAAATGATAATCATGAAGGATTGGCATATTGCTACCATCAGCTTGGAGTGATATCTAGCGGTGAAGCTTATTATAAAGCTGCTCTTGACTTCTATGAGAAGTCGACCGAACTGTATTCTCGCCAGTTTCCTGAAAATTCTGTGATAAGAGCTGCTGTGCAGAGCAATGTTGGTGTTGTGCATTTCAAGATGGGAGAATATTCTAAAGCCCTCGAAATCTATGAAAATATTTCACAAGTTTACTGTGACAATTTACCCGCGAATGATCCTGCATGTGCTACATTATATAATAATATGGGCTCACTGTACGAAGCTATGCAGATAAATGCAAAAGCTCTGGAAATGTATCACAAATCACTGGATGTTAAAAAGCAAATTTCATCTCCGAATCACCCCGGTCTAACAGTAATTTATCGAAACATTGCTAGTGTTCATGACAACTTATGTGAATTTTCAAAAGCGTTAGAATTCTATGAGAAGACGCTGGAAATTCAGAAAAAATCCCTGCCACCAAAGCATTTTGAACTCGCTAAAACTTATAATAATATTGCTACACTTTATGACAAAATAGGAAACTATACACAAGCACGGGATTATTATGAAATGAGTCTAGATATTTTTCTTGAAACACATTCCGAACACCATCCGAGTTTGGCAAATGTCTACCGCAACATGGCAGTGGTTTATGATCAAACAGGTGACTATTCAAAAGCGTTGAACTTCTTTGAAAAGGCGTTGGAAATTTTCGAAAAATCACTCCCTCAAGATCATCCAAATTTTGCGCACACGTACAATAACATGGGCTCGGCCTATGACAACATCGGCGAGTATACGAAAGCGTTAGAACATTATCAAAAAGCTTTCGAAATTTACAAGAGAATTCGTCCACAGAATCATCCAGACTTGGCCATTAGTCTCAACAACATTGGATCCATGTATGATATAATGGATGATTTTCCAAAAGCGTTAGAACATTATTGTCAAGCTCTGGATATTAAAGAAAAATCTTTACCGTTGCATCATCCTAGTTTAGCTATTGCATACAGCAACATTGGAACTATTTATGAAAAAACAGGTAATTATTCGAAAGCTTTAGAATACTATGAAAAATCATTGCATATCAGTGAGCAATCGCTCCCGTCGAATCATCCTGATTTAGCCGTGATCTGTAGCAACCTTGGTCAGTTATATGATCAAATGGAAAAATATACAGAATCTCTTGATTGGTACCGAAAATCATTGGAGATCTATCAAAAATCAACTACATCAGATAGAATGATTGAACTAGCAACGCTCTACAACAATATCGGTGCAGTCTATACACACAAACATGAGTTTGAAAAAGCCCTTGAATATCATCAAAAATCTTTTGATATCAAACAAAAGTTGCTCAAAGCCGATCATCCTAGCTTAGTTAACACGTACAACAATATCGCTTCAGTTTATCAGGACATGCAAGAATATGGCAAAGCAATTGAATTTTATGATAAAAGTGTCGAAATTGGTCGAAAGATCCTCCCTGAAAACCATTCTGATTTAATGGCAACATTGAATAACATGGGTTCTCTATATTATGAAATGCAGAAGTTTACGGAAGCCTTGCCTTTCTACCAAGAAGCACTAGATATGGCGGAAAAGACACTACCAACAGATCATCCTGATTTACAGGAACTTAAAGAAAATGTACAAGTTCTCAAGCAATATCTCAAAAAATAGATATTTTATGAAAAGGCTTGATTAGCCATCAGAACTAAATCAGCTTCGAAATTCTTTTTATTGAGTAAGAAAAAAAAAAAGAAAAATCTTCTATTTCTCCTAAATGAGGTATATTATCGTCTTTCTAAAGTGGAACTTGCCTCAAAATCGAAGGAAGTCTTCAATGTTGATGCATTGTTTCAGAACCATACGAGAACGTTTCTTCATCGGTGCTTCCAAGCTTTACGGCTAACAAGTTCACCCATTCTCGTAATATCGATAGTAAATCTTGAAAATGTTGCACATTGCATTTGATGTGTTCAAGATTTTTACAAATACCTTACATAACAAACTTATTTCACCAGATCTCAATTGTTCAATATAATGTATCCCCAAGATATATAGCATTGGGACCTTCTTCTTCAGACATTCGGATAGCTGTTTATTATCCAGATATGGTATTAAAAGTTTAGGTCCAATTGTTAAAGATGAGACATTTGGCAACCTTTATAGTACCCCGACGATAATACCAAATATTCAATTTCCAAAGCTTTGATATTTGATACATTGATAATCACATGAAGTTATTTGAATTGTTGTATTTCGTATTCATCAACTATCTCATCGCTGTCCGATGCCCGATCGATTTTGTAAATATAAAATCGGAACGTTTCGAAAGAAACATGGTGAATTCTGCTTAATTGTACTTGGAGACAAACATTGATTTTTCACATTGTCGAAGTGATTCAGATAATCCATCATTGAATTCGCATACCTTTTCACGGTAGATGTTAACATATACCGATTATATACGTGTACGGGGCAATGTAAATCACTCCTGCTCTACCTTCGATTTCGCAATTTGTATAGCAAAGACATTGTTAACACTAGAAAATAGCTTCGAAATGCTTGAAATTATGATAAAATATTCTTATTACTAGGAACAATGAGGCTAAAGCTGAAAATGAATGTCCGTAGGTGCGCTAATAATGATTTAATAGAACATTGCCATAGTTTGCTGTCAACATACCGGCGTGTCAATGAAGTAGATAATGATACGATCTCCAAGTACCGTAGATGTTTAAATAAAGTTTGCATATCACGCATACTCAACTCGCAAACACCTAAAATGAACTGTTTCAAATGACGCACTTCTGTGCTTCGAAAATTCAATCTATAAAGTTTATCTGGATAATTAAAAAGAGCTTGAATTTGTAAATATTTTAACATTGGTAGACATATCAATAATTGACATAAATTCGCCATGGGAATAATAATGCAATTGATTGTTCGTGTCAGGCTATGTTAAGTTAATATAGAAATATGTCATTTTTAATATTCGCATGTTCGATTCGGACACGGCGGAAACGGTATATCAATCAAGTTTTCGTTTTTGTCGAGAATGCAAGAAATGTAAGACAAGTTCGAAAAACATCGATGCATTGGTTGTATTTGTTCAGCAATCTCGTCAACAACATCGATCAATTGAGAAGAATGAACGCATTTGGCCGTAAGTACCTTCATTTGATAGCTGTAACCGACAAATATTTTGTTCGATTTCCGGATCTGATAAAACTATCTGATACTCTTCATCGAAAAAAGACATTTGCTCACTCACCGAAAATTCATATTTAATGCAACGCCACTAATAAATTGACTAACACGATGGTTTAATCCGTTCAACGAAGAGAATATTTNATTCTCGTCAATTTCCTGAAAATTCTGTGATTAGAGCTGCTGTTCAGAGCAATGTTGCTGTTGTGCATTTCAAGATGGGCGAATATTCTAAAGCCCTCGAAATCTATGAAAATATTTCACAAGTTTACTGTGACAATTTACCCGCGAATGATCCTGCATTTGCTACATTGTATAACAATATGGGCCCACTGTACGGAGCTATGCAGATAAATGCAAAAGCTCTGGAAATGTATCATAAATCACTGGATGTCAAAAAGCAAATTTCATCTCCGAATCACCCCGGTCTAACAGTAATTTATCGAAATATTGCTAGTGTCCATGACAACTTATCTGAATTCTCAAAAGCGTTAGAATACTACGAGAAGACGCTGCAAATCCAGAAAAAATCCCTGCCACCAAAGCATTTTGAACTCGCTACAACTTATAATAATATTGCTACACTTTATGACAAAATAGGGAACCATACACAAGCACGGGATTATTACGAAATGAGTCTAGATATTTTTCTTGAAACACATTCCGAACACCATCCAAGTCTGGCAAACGTCTACCGCAACATGGCAGTGGTTTATGATCAAACAGGTGACTATTCAAAAGCGTTGAACTTCTTTGAAAAGGCGTTGGAAATTTTCGACAAATCACTCCCTCAAGATCATCCAAATTTTGCGCACACGTACAATAACATGGGCTCGGCCTATGATAACATCGGCGAGTATACGAAAGCGTTAGAATATTATCAAAAAGCTTTCGAAATTTACAAGAGAATTCGTCCACAGAATCATCCAGACTTGGCCATTAGTCTCAACAACATTGGATCTATGTATGATATAATGGACGATTATCCAAAAGCATTAGAGTGCTATTATCAAGCTCTAGATATCAAGAAAGAAACTTTACCTTCACATCATCCAAGTATCGGTAGTACATACAGCAACATTGGAACTATTCATGAAAGAACAGGTAATTATTCGAAAGCTTTAGAATATTATGAAAAATCATTGCATATCAGTGAGCAATCGCTCCCGTCGAATCATCCCGATTTAGCCGTGATCTATAGCAACCTTGGTCAGTTATATGATCAAATGGAAAAATATACAGAATCTCTTAATTGGTACCGAAAATCATTGGAGATCTATCAGAAATCAACTACATCAGATAGAATGATTGAACTAGCCACGCTCTACAACAATATCGGTACAGTCTATACACACAAACATGAGCTTGAAAAAGCCCTTGAATATCATCAAAAATCTTTTGATATCAAACAAAAGTCGCTCAAAGCCGATCATCCTAGCTTAGTTAACACGTACAACAATATCGCTTCAGTTTATCAGGAAATGCACGAATATGGCAAAGCAATTGAATTTTATGATAAAAGTCTCGAAATTGGCCGAAAGATTCTCCCTGAAAACCATTCTGATTTAATGGCAACATTGAATAACATGGGTTCTCTATATTATGACATGCAGAAGTTTACGGAAGCCTTGCCTTTCTACCAAGAAGCACTAGATATTGCGGAAAAGACACTACCAACAGATCATCCTGATTTACAGGAACTTAAAGAAAATGTACAAGTTCTCAAGCAATATCTCAAAAAATAGATACTCTTTGATGATGAGACTTGATTATACATAAGAAATGAATCAATTTTGAATCGAAGCACTATATTACGGACTACGATTATTTATTTTTTTATTGAGTAAGAAAGAAAAAAAGAAAAATCTTTTATTTCTCTTAAATGAGCTATATCATCGTCTTTCTAAAGTGGAACTTGCCTCAAAATCGAAGGAAGTCTTCAATGTTGACGCATTGTTTCAAAGCCATGAAAATGTTTCTTCATCGGTGCTTCCAAGCTTTACGACTAACAATTCCACCCATTCTCATAATATCGATAATAAATCTTGAAGATGTTGCACATTGCACTGATCTTCTCCTTCAGACATTCGGATAGCTGTTCATTATCCAGATATGGTATTAAAAGTTTAGATCCAATTTTTAAAGATGAGACATTTTGCAACCTTTGTAGTACCTCGACGATGATACCAAATATTCAATTTCCAAAGCTTTGATATTTGATACATTGATAATCACATGAAGTTATTTGAATTGTTGTATTTCGTATTCATCAGTTATCTCATCGCTGTCCGATGCCCGATCGATTTTGTAAATATAAAATCTGAACGTTTCGAACGAAACATGGTGAATTCTGTTACATTGATTTTTCACATTGTCGAAGTGATTCAGATAATCCATCATTGAATTCGCATATCTCTTTATACGTGTACAGGGAAATGTAAATCACTCCTGTTCTACCTTCGATTTCGCAATTTGTATAGCAAAGACATTGCTAACACTTGAAATAGCTTCGAAATGCTTGAAACTATGATAAAATATTCTTATTACTAGAAACAATGAGGCTAAAGCTAAAAATGTATTTCCATAGGTGCGCTAATAATGATTTAATAGGACATTGCCATAGTTTGCTGTGAACACACCGGTGTGTCAATGAAGTAGATAATGATAAGATTTCCAAGTACCGTAGATGTTTAAATAAAGTTTGCATGTCACACATACTCAACTCGTAAACACCTAAAATCAGCTGTTTCAAATGACGCGCTTCGGTGCTGCGAAAATTCAATCTATGAAGTTTATCTGGATAATTAAAAAGAGTTTGAATTTATAAATATTTTAACATTGGTAGACATATCAATAATTGACATAAATTCGCCATGGAAATAATAATGCAATTGATTGTTCGTGTCAGGCTATGTTAAGTTAATATAGAAATATGACATTTTTAATATTCGCATGTTCGATTCGGACACGGCGGAAACGGTATACCAATCAAGTTTTCGTTTTTGTTGAGAATGCAAGAAATGTAAGACAAGTCCGAAAAACATCGATGCATTGGTTGTATTTGTTCAGCAATCTCGTCAACAACATCGATCAATTGAGAAGAATGAACGCATTTGGCCGTAAGTACCTTCATTTGATAGTTGTAACCGACAAATATTTTGTTCGATTTCCGGATCTGATAAAACTATCTGATACTCTTCATCGAAAAAAGACATTTGCTTACTCTCCGAAAATTCATATTTAATGGAACGCCGCTAATATATTGACTAACACGATGGTTTAATCCGTTCAACGAAGAGAATATTTCAACGGCGTTTAAATATCAGAAACATTGAAAAACTACTTCGTTTGGAAATATTTCGAATTTTCTTCTGTTCCACATATTCATTTCCTTCGTTAGACAGTATTTTGGGTAAAGAACGAATGGAGTTTATGAAATGAGAAGTAAACGTACGAACAAATAGGAAATTTCGTTCGAATCAATCGATTGCTGACAGATGAGGATTTAGAGTGACCACTATGATGTAGCGAACAAATTGTGTTCTTTCAGATTTTTAATTATAGAACTACGGAACATCGAATTTCGTAAAGTATTCAGTTCGTTTTCGGCGACATCACACTTATACTCATTGTTCAATCAGACTATTCCTATGATTGGCTTATTATGAGTTGAATTGAACTAATTTATTTCCTCTTGTGAATGATCATCACGAGCTCATTCATTGTAAAAGATGGTAGATATTGGGTTTCTCAATGAAGAAATTACAACGATCTTGTCTTCAAATGCAACTTTATTAATTCTGCGATTCTTTTGTTTGATGACGACTCCTTGTGGTACTTTACATGATAGGGCAATGTCAATACAAAAACACGCGGTATTTATTCTGATAACAGTGGGTATTTTTCAATTGACAAACGAGATTGTTTCCTCTGAAGGTGACTACACAATATTGCGTCTTTTTTATCGAATAGAAGAAGAAAAATTATTATCTCGCCGTTTTTATGGAGTAAATAGTCTGCTCTTTATTCACTTCACTACTTTTCAATCAATGGGAGTACATTCTCTGTTGAAAAATTTGCCGAGAATTTGAAACTTTCAGAAATCAATCAAACAATTATGTCACGTGATGTCCAACGTCGCCGTGTTCTTCGAAACGTTATTCTGCTTTGGTTGGATCCGAATATGAATATAGATAACGACGAATATAAATATTTACTCACACAAACATCAGAAATCATAGATACCATCGAGCTACACAACGATCCTGACCAATGCATCGATTTTTGTACAGATTTACAACACACCAAAGTATTCATCATACTACCATATCCACTCGCACAGCAGCTCATCCCTCTCGTTCACGACATACCTCAGCTCTATTCCATTTATGTTCTTTGCAATGATGCAATACCACCTTCTCAACAACTCAACGACGTTACACCTAAATTGAAAGGATATTTTCGTACAATTGTTCACATCTGTCAATCGATCAATCAAAAGACAAAACAATATGATCATGACTCAGTTCCAATCAGTGTCATCTCACCCACCGACTGTTCAAAATATGATCTCAATGAATTGGAGCCATTGTTCATGTATTCTCGATTGCTCAAACAAATCTTGTTCGATATCGATCGTCATCTACACACAAAAGAACGATTTGTTCAGTTTCTACGTGAGCAATATCAAGCTGAGCCAGTCCAACTAAGCATCGTTGACGAATTCGAACAAAACTATAAGCCTGACTCAGCAATTCGGTGGTACACAAGAGGCTGTTTCCTTTTCCAAATGCTCAATCAAGCTCTTCGGCTCATGGATAGTAACATCATCATCAAAATGAGCTTCTTTTTGTACGATCTGCATCAACAACTCAACGAACTCTATACATTTCAGTCTGCAGTTTGGAGTCCTGGAGTGTTATATCGAGGACAGGGCGTCATGAAAAGTGAGTTCGAGAATATTCGTAAAAGTGTGGGTGGTCTGTTGTCGTTCAATGCATTCACGTCAACGAGTGTAGAGAGAGAAACAGCTCTCACATTCTGTCCGATGCTTTCCCAGGATCCGGATACAGTTCCTGTGCTGTTCGTAATGAAGATTAATCAAGCGGTGAAGTCGACGCCGTTCGCTTTGGTGAGCAGTATGAGTTACTATGAGGATTCTGAGGGTGAAGTGTTGT
Organism: Adineta ricciae; assembly: GCA_905250025.1. Lineage (NCBI taxonomy): Eukaryota > Metazoa > Rotifera > Eurotatoria > Adinetida > Adinetidae > Adineta > Adineta ricciae. The sequence continues at coordinate 21,884 of CAJNOJ010000670.1, read as the reverse complement.
TTTCGATGCACAGTGTGTTTCGAATTGAAAGTATGGAGCAGGTGGACGATGTTCTTTGGCGAGTGAAACTCGTGTTAACGAATGACGAAGATCGCGACCTACAAGTACTCGGAGAACAGCTCGAAAAAGAGACATCAGGAAGTACAGGATGGAGTCGGTTGGGACAACTGCTTATCCAAGTGGGACATTTCAGTGAAGCTAAGGAAGTGTATTTAACGTTGATGGACTCACTATCGAGCGATGATTATGAAGGATTGGCGAATTGCTACCATCAGTTGGGTATGGTATCAAATGGTACAGGTAATTATACGGAAGCTCTTAATCTCTATCAGCAAGCAGTTGAATTGCACCTTAAAACGTTTTCGGAAGGTGATATTGCTTTGGCTTCTAGTTACAGCAATATTGGTGGGGTGTATTATAAACTTGGAGACTATCATAAAGCTCTCTCGATGTACGAGAAGACTTCAGAGATTTATCATAAAACTCTTTCTCCAGATGATTCTGCTTTGGGCACGCTCTATAACAATATAGGTACAGTGTATAATTCACTGGAGGATAATTCAAAAGCTCTGGAATTTTATGAAAAGTCATTGATGATCAGACAAAAAATTTTACCATCAAATCATCCAAGTCTAGCTGTGATTCATCGAAATATTGCTATCATATATGAAAAAGCAGGAAAACTTACAAACGCATTAGAATTCTACCAGAAAACACTAGCAGTTCAAGAAAAATCGCTTCTGCCAAACCATCACGAACGTTTTGGAACTTACAATAATATCGCTACGCTCTTCGACACTATGGGGAACTACAGTGAAGCACTGAAGTACTACGAAAAAGCTCGTGATGTCTGTTACAAAGTATATCCCAACAATGATCATCCTGATTTAGCAAGTGTCTACGGGAACATGGGAGCGGCTTACGATCAATTACGTGAATATTCGAAAGCGCTTGAATTTTTTGAGAAATCTCTTGCAATTCGTCAGCGATTACTTCCTCACGATCATCCTAGTTTTGCACAAACGTATAATAACATGGGATCAGCCTATGACAATCTTTGCGAGCATGAGAAAGCAATGGAGTATTATCAAAAAGGTTTTGAAATTAACAAGAAAACTCTTCCATCGAATCATCCGGAATTGGCTATTAGTCTCAACAATATAGGATCTATGTATGACATAATGGACGATTATCCAAAAGCATTGGAGTGCTATTATCAAGCTCTAGATATCAAGAAAGAAACTTTACCTTCACATCATCCAAGTATCAGTAATACATACAGCAACATTGGAACCATCTATAAAAGAATGGAAGATTATTCAAAAGCTTTGGAATTCTACGAAAAGTCATTGGATGTGTACAAGATATCACTTCCACCGAATCATTCGAATTTGGCTGTCCTATATAATAATCTTGGTATTTTATATGATAGCATGGAAAACTTTCCAAAAGCACTGGAATGCCATGAAAAAAATCTCGAAATCAGTCGAGTTGTGCTTCCCGCCAATCATCCTGATTTAGCAACAAAACTGAACACTATTGGTTCTTTACTTACCGATATAGGAGAATATTCAAAAGCGTTACCTTTCTACCAAGAAGCGTTGAACACTGCAAGAAAGTCATTACCGCCCGATCATCCTGATTTGCAAGAATACGAAGAAAATCTACGGATTCTTAAAGACATTTTAAAGCTCTATATTAAGAGCATGAAAAGAGGTTGCAAAGCTTGATTTTATCTATTTGAAAATAAATTACTTCTTAACCGAAGCGCGTTTGATCGTTTCATAAAGCGACATCATCAGAACAGAATTTGGGACAACAATACATGCACGAGGTAATGAACCGCAAAAAAGATCCCCAAAACCTCGTTTATTCATGAGAATAAGAAACGTTTTCCACAGTGAATGTCTCGTTGCTGACACTTGCAGACGTGTTTTCAAAACATCAATCGGTTGAGTCAATAACGATGTTAAGAGTGCTGCAATTGTCGCCGATAAAGGACTTATCGTTCGATCATATTTGATCGGAATCCATTTTTCGAGTCGATGTTGAACTTTCCAATAAAGCGTCCAAATGATTGAATTGAATGGAAGCGAAGTTGACAATGTTATTAAGTAACCTTTATAGAAACCACGCAAACCGTCACCAGATCGATAATAAATGTCACGCATGATATCGTTTATTCGAATTCCATCACATGAACGAGTAACCATTACGCGTTGAGTTAAGACATCGATTGGAACTAGTGAAAAAGAAAAACTCAACGTCGATGTACATGGAGACAGATTTTAATCATACCGAGAAATGTCTGTTGAATGAGAGCAGCTGTACCAGCAGAGGACAAACTCGTCAAAGTATTCCATTGGGAAAGTGAGATCGAATTCGGTCGACGATTTTCTAGATAACTTCGTGTTGTTTCTAATGTCACCATGAAAACTGGTTCGAATAAAAGTGCACAGAGACTAATTGAATATCCGCGATAAAAACCGAATCGGATCTTTTCGTTTAAGAAGATTTGTTTTCCAAGTTGAAATGTTGTTAATTTCGAATGTTTCTCTTGTGTTTGAAGACGAGTTTTGATCACAGCTAACGGATGGAAGCATGTGCGTAGAACAAGTGAACTTGCTGATAAAAGACCGAGAAATTTCATTTTGTTTAAATCATTCCAATATAGTTCATGACTATTCTTCTCTCGGTTCCTTTTTTGTGAAAGAAATAAAAATCTTTTATTTATCAAGATAAAGAAAAATCAACCTTACTTGAATTCGTTCGTCGAAGACATTTTGCTTTTTTGAAAGAATAGTCTGAATGATTATGTACGCATCGACCATTTGATATAAGTCATCAAGTACAAAGAGAACCATATTTACAGTAAACGTTCTCTCACGCACGAATCAACATGTGCTTGAGAGTATTCTTTTCGTTATAGAATCGTAAGATAGATCAATACTTGTATCTATCAGATAAAACACACGTCCTCGTCAACAATCATCACGCTTCATTTATACATTGACTTCCAACTGGTAGTAACACGTGATCGTGATCTTTTTCTTTTCTTTTCTTTTCTTTCGTTCGTAAGATATAGCGAGAATCACTGACAGAACGAAAAGGTTACTATCATATCTTCTGTTCATATAGATCGAACGTATAGGACTCTCACGAATTCAACACCTAGCTAAATTATGAAATCTGTCGTCACCATAATCGCATCATTTTCGTTTCCCCCAATCATTTCACGTTCTATATACTAAGGTGATGTAATATCAATAATATACATATATGTATGGTTAATACGAGAAAGAAGTTACTCGTAGTTGATATTGATGGTGCGTTGGTTTTCGCGGAAGACAAATCACAACTGACACATACGAAAATCGAACAAAATCATCATTTTGAATTCGAAGAAGGATCGATTTCAGTGTGGAAACGTCCAGATATTGATGAATTCCTCGAATGGCGACTAGACCAGTATGGTGTGAACTACATTTCGTACCGTGCACCTATTCCAAACATTTGACAGTATGACCAGATGTTCGGGATCGTTTTCCGACTTTAGGACGCATTTTTGGAAATCTCTTGTCTAGAAATAATGCAGAAATACTCTCTAGAGTCGGCAACGAAGACCAAAATTCATTGAAAAGCGAGACGGGACGGATTCATTCGCTTGCACTTCATGTAAGTGCTCATTTTACACCTACATCCATTCAAAAACTGCTGATAATTTACTTAGAGTGTGGTCTCACCGACTCCATGGCGAAATTTTGAGTTTCCTTTTGTCGCGAGTTTGGTAACAAGCATTTGTGTTGTAAGTTCGGAAAACAAAGAGGTGCAAAACGTAATTTTCCCGCATACAAATCCGAAAGAAACATCTTATCATTCTTTTTACTGAAAAAAGCCGTAACTTCTACATTGACTCATCAGCTGAATTCGAAAAGAAAACACGGAGGTTTTTCTTTGACACCAATACATTCTTTGAATTATTCGAAGACTCATTTCATGAAACTTGAAACACAGTTATCCAATTGTTAGCTTATATTCATGCCACATTCACTTTCTGCTAATGAGCAGGTTCAAATCTTTACATTTCCTCTTCTCTATGCTCGTTGCCATTGAATTTTTGACTGAATGATATTTTTCTCGCTGGTCGACTTCTGATTAAAGTCATATCGTCAATTTGATCGTCATGCATCACTTTTCGAGCTACTTCGATGACCCTATTTATCTTGTTTGAAAAGATTGGTCTTGAGGGATGGATACCACTAGGGGCAGTGTGTTTATTTGTCTACTCCTTCGTGCAGTTACTGCACTGCAGTAACATTTATTTAGATCACAAGCGAACCGAATCGATGCTTCATTACTAGATGTGATTCAGATGTTTGGAACCTGTTCCACAATGGCTACTGATTTACTCTAATCTGTATAGAGAGACTCGTCGGAAAGTTCTATCGCAAAACTGGTCGTTTCAATCCATTGATGGAAAATCAGTTGCTTAAACATTTTCTTCTACCGCAATCACTTGACTGCATCTTCGATTCACATTAGTTGAATTTGTGCTCTATATTGACTTTCATCTAACCACTCTTCCGTCAAGCAATAGCGCAAGAACTTTGATCAACGTATCTATCTCATCTACTACAGTATCATTCGAGTCAAGATAACAATGATGGGCATTCAGCAGGTTGTTCATTCAATACTTTTCGACGATGATCGACACGCTGATGCGCATGACGTCTTGATTTAAACTGATCTCATGTCAAACTGAGCAAAAGCATATCTTATAACAGTCGTTTTAATTCGTTACTAATCGCTAGTTTAATAGATTAGAGAGAAACCTTGGACGATGCTCGACCAAATTAGTTGCGTGATGAAATATAGGCGTAACTGGTCGAAGAAACCCAGGTCGAACAATCCCATACTCGGATCCCATCGGATCCAATACAGAATTTTATCAGATCCTACAGGAATTCGACGGATCCGATGAAATCCTGGTGACGGAATCGCATTGGATTCCGACGGTCTCGGATCCGAAACATGGATTTCCTGGATTTTCTAAGGGTCATCATAGAATATAGCTAGAAAGATCGCTCATAAAATTTGCAACAACCGACGAGATTTTTCTAGTCGGATTCCAATGCAATTCCGTTTCCAGGAATCCGATCGGATTTTGTCAGATGGTCGGATCCGGTAAGATCCGATCGGATCCAGCATCGGATTTGTTGATCTGGGAAGAAATGAAGACAGACTACTTTCAGAAGATACTCGAAAACGATGTCCTGACCAAACGATTTTTTTGTCACAGCTGTAATTTTCTTTTCTCTCTATTTGGTTTGTTTGCCTTCTTGCATTTTCTCTTTCTTTCTTTCCTTTGGTATTATTCTAAAATATTGCGCACGTACAGATCGCCGGAATAGTTCTCCTTCTAGCTACTTATGTTTATATTCGTCGTCTTTCTTGCCTTGATCTATTCAACATATCGTGCTCGAATATTTCTTTAAATAGAACGAATCTGACGTCAAGTCTCTTCGTATTCGTTCTTCCATTGAATCCATCGCCTACCCACGAAATTCGACAGTAGTATTGAAGATAACGATTATTTTCTCGCTTGATTTACTTCTAAGAAACACCACAAGTTAACCCAATCTCGATACTCAATCCATCTCAATCTTTCCACTTTGGTACGAGACTTTAGCTTGATCTGTATCTCTCGATGTCAGCTGTTACCAATTCCATTGCAAAATTGTTTGACAACATTATCCCATCTGTCGATGGTAAGCAACGTTTGAATCAAACTGGAGACTAGCTCAGCATCAGTAAACAGAATCGCTGCCGAGATTTTGTCATTACTTATGTTTATTGTTTTCCCCTCTAGTAATCTCTGCTTTTTTCAGTGGATGGAAATTATTTGTGTCCTGTTTGCTCGCTACCAACGACTCATCGAAAAATCAGTTGGATCAAGCATCTTCATCACAATCATCGAGACACATTCCAAGAAATGGTTGATCAACAACGACTACCCAGATCAACAAATCCGATGCTGGATCCGACCATCTGACAAAATCCGATCGGATTCCTGGAAACGGAATTGCGCTGAAATCCGACTAAAAAAATCCCGTCGGTTGTTGCAAATTTTATGAGCGATCTTTTTAGCTATGTTCTATGATGACCCTTAGAAAATCCAGG
>CAJNOJ010000670.1:0-12731 GCA_905250025.1 Adineta ricciae | reverse complement strand
TAAGAATGTTAATGTTTTTGAATAATAAATATATTTTAAATGAATCCATTGTGTTGCTTCAATTAATTGAACACGAGCAGATGCAATCAATGCTATTGTTCCATTTGAACCTGGAATACCATTCCATAAACGAATATTTTCATTCGAATTCATTATTTGACCATTTCCAGTTATTAGCGTTGCATGAAGAACTGTTTTATCAAAAGTACCATAAATAAATGATGAACTTTCAATTGCAATTCCTTGAATAGCACCACCAATTGTTATTGTTTTAAATTCAGGAATAACACAAGGTAATAAATTATATTTCAGTGTTTCATTACATAATTCTTCAAATGTAACTAATGATTCAACATCAACATATTTTTCTTTTTTATGTTCAGTTGATCTTGATGAATGTCCTTCACCTAATTGACGAGTGTTGTTCTGATCTCATTTATATCGATAATATCAGAAAGAACATGGAGATATGATCAAATAACGTTTTATTATAATACAAATCCGAAAAGAATTTCAATCAGAACTCAATTTTCTCCTGTTGGTCTTTTTGCTTTTCTTCACATTGAATTAAATTATTGTGATAATAATTAAAAGCAGTTGATTGTTGTAGTAGTACACATTTATTCCACAATCGAGACGCACCAATTAATAATCCAGTAAATTCCCATTCATCATTATCTTTTGGAAGAAAACACACACCTCCACTGAAACCATAAGTTGCTGGAGTATCAATGTAAAGAATGTGTTGGTCACTGAGTCGTAAGGTACCAGTACAATTCATAAATCGATGCATTGGTAGTAAATGTTCAGGTCTCTTCCCATCTGCTGATTTCATAGGTATTAATGGTAAATATGATGAAAAGTGAGGATCAATAATGAAGTCGAATGTCTCGGGAGAACGAGCAACAAATCCAATAACATTGACTGGTGTTGATGCAGATATTGGTAATGTATGGTTCAGTTTTGGTCTACACACTTCAAAATAACCAAAGAGATTTTCCGGGACATTCGAACATTGGAGAATACCTAAACAAATAAACATGAAAAGATAGTTTGTATTGCATAGAAGAATAATTAGTTTTCGAAATCTCTTGAACGTCTCATTTAAGATCAAACATAGAGGTCATCATTAGAATATATTCCAAAATCCTAGATCACTTTCTATTTCAATTTATAAATATTTCCTATATTTTCTTTTTAACAAACCTATGTCGTCCCACCAACTTGTTGAAAAGACGAAAGCGGACGATTTGATTTGACAATGCATTTCCAATACTTCATCTTTGAGATGATCCATATCATTGAATAGAATGCTCAATCGATAATACGAATGGAATAAGAAAGGATACACGAATAGTCCGAAGCAGTAGACAATACCAGAGCATACCGAACAATAAACAATTAAAAATAAGAGCATTCTCTTGAGATGTTGTGGATTGGTTTTTCGTATGTATATCATCGTCGGTAGATTGATGAAAACAGTCGTTGTCAAATAAAAACCAATGAATGATTTAAAAGTGAATGTCACTTGCGGTACAACCACATGAAAAGCTGTCAATGCAGTTATGATACGATTATCATTGCAAAACGATTTCTGAATGACAACGCCACTACCTATAATTTTCTCTGAAACACCAGAAGTCAATAATTTCGATGAATATTCATGATTAATTCGCACGATACATCGTGATTTTGGTGATGTGTTCTTGACTTTTGAACAAGAGCCAATAATTTTATAGACGCTGCCAAATTCTTTGACGAAATATCTATAGTCCGCCGGTGATTTTGGCAAACGATCAAAATCACTCCTTGCTTGACTTTGAATTTGGCACCAAAATAAGATGAGAATTGTGATACTCACCATTGACATTTTGATCGCAGAATACAATGTCTCAGAGCGAATCACAGACTGCATCAATTGTTTCTTTGTCCACAGAAGAATTCACAATACCTATAACTTCAATCTAATAAAAATAAAGGAATAGATGATTCATGAAAAGGTGAAAATCATATAAACACAGTTCTGATTTGTCACTAAATAATTAGTACATATTGAATTTCAATATTCTTTAAGGAAACAAACTATCTTCTGATTTTCGTTTAGATGGCGCCACGTGACACATCCTTCTAAATAATCCATAGTCAGAGTTCAAACTGATGAGGTTATAACTCGAGTTATAACTTTTGAGTTATAATTGATGAACTTTTGGACTAAAAATTTAATTAGTTATAACCTTTTGCTACAGTCATTATCGCGTACTTCCATCAGTGTGAAGCTATCACGAAGGAGCTAGCACGAAGAAACTGTGTGTAAGCTAAAAACTTTTTTCCAGAGTTTGTCCGATGAATAAAAATACCACCATTCGATGCAGAATTAAATTCTGAATCGAACGGACTAAGTTTTATGAACCGGACAAACTTTGGAAAAAAGTTTTTAGCTTACACACAGTTTCTTCGTGCTAGCTCCACACTGATCGTACCCACTTCCTCGATTTGTAAATCTGAATATGTTTATCTCTCTAATCGTAGTAAGTATAGATTCTCTTAGAACTATTGGAAACATAATTCATGCCGCCTCAGTATCGGTTAATAGAATATGCGGATTCTACTGTATCATAGCATTTGCAAAATTGATAAGATTTCAGTATGATTTAAAAAGATTCAGTACAGTTTATCGTATCCTCCTTGATATTGGTTAAAAATTATAACCTAGGTTAAAGGTTATAAGCCCAGTTATAACTCTTCCGGCTTCTGCTAGTTTTCTCAATTTTTAACTTGTCAAAAAATCCACGTTAACTGTTATTATACTAACAAGACATCTTTCGGGAATCTATGCGTCTTACTTCTGCAGAAATGTGAAATAACTGGGCTAATCTGTGACGAAAACATTATCTTTGACATGTGGTGGTATTTGTTAGAAACTATCTACAAATTGTAGTTGTATTCGTGGTAATAGGTACCCAGGTCGAACAATTCCATACTCGGATCCCATCGGATCCAATATAGGATTTTATCAAATCCTACAGGAATTCGACGGATCCGAAACATGGATTTCCTGGATTTTCTAGAGCCATCATAGAATATAATAGCTAAAAAGATCGCTCATAAAATTTGGGGCAACCGACGGGATTTTTCTAATCGGATTCCAATGCAATTCCGTTTCCAGGAATCCGATCGGATTTGTTGACCTGGGTCGAATAATATTAATGTTATGAATATAATGATCTTTGAATAAACCATTGCCATTTCTCAGCGCTCCTCGATCGAGATTTCCATCGCTAGCTAATGCTAGTGAAAAATATTCTGTGGTTGAGCTTAAATCTATATTAAATGGTCGTTTATATTCAACAATAGAAATAAAATTAGATGATGGTGACCATGAAGATGTCATATTCGTTTGACGTGAGAAGTATGAAAGTGTATCAACAATAAATAACTTTTTCTTTTCTATCCCCACTGAATAATATCTCTAACAAGATTACAATAAGAAGAAGCCGACTGTATGTATCACTAATTGGTTTAATATAGACAATCTCGTTAATGAGTATACCGTGTTATTGATTAGTCTTTATATTGTTGTTCTGAAATATTTTTTTTAGATTGAATGATCATTCCTTGTCACAAAATGGGACGACGATGTGTTGCTTGTCTTAAACAAGACACTCCAACTAATAACTCTTCTTTTCATCGATTTCCAAAGGATCCAAATTTACAACAAATATGGCTCCAACTACTGAATGTACATGACTCAAACGACGCAACACATAAGAGAGTTTGCGATAGTCATTTCGATTCATCACCTTTTACTACAACATCGAATAATCAGAAAAAATTAAAACGATTAAAGCATGGTGCTTTACCAACAAATTTAACCATATCTACACAACTAACTTCTTCATCATGTACCATTTCTACACAAACAGATTTAAACTTAGATGATTTATCTATTTTATTCCAACAGCTCTCAACATATGAACAAAAAGTATTTCAAATAACTATATGCATTGACCGATTTCGTGATGATGATATTAAAATTAAATACTATACTGGTTTTCGATCTTATAGTATTTTCTCATTAGTTTTCGAATTATTGCAGGTAAATTATTTTTACTGACCAGTGTAGCTTTCTAAAAGAAAGTCGTTATAAATGTTTGTATCAATTTCTGTAAAATATTTGTAAAATGTATTTATTGTATAGATAAATACAGAGATTGTTAGAATATCACGTCATTTATTTTAAACACAATCTTTCTGTACCATTTTTTTATCGAGACGCAATATGATAATCATTTTATTACCTATCTAAAAGACCTGAAAATATGTCATCGTATTCAACATCGTCGGAAATGTATATGCTTACGAAAGAAAATCAGTTTTTTAATTTATGGTACGTCTACGTCGAGTAACTGATGAGCATGAGCTAGTAAGTTAGTTTCATCAACTTGAAAGGTATCATCTCTATTAGATACTCAGGGAATATTTTTCAACATATCTCAAACTACTGTTAGCCGCATTATTATCGCATGGACGCGCTTCGTATATTCTGTTGTAAGTTCCATTTCATTATGGCCATGAAAAGAACACGTTCAACAATGTCTTCCATTTGAAATGAAAAAAAAAATTATCCAACAGTACAAGTCATCATCGATGGTACTGAATTTGAAATAGATCAACCAAGTAATCCACAAGCCCAACAAGACACTTGGTCTAACTATAAAAATACTAATACTGCGAAAGGTAAAAAAAGATAGTTGAAATTTCTTTTCTGTTTGTAGCACTTGTTGGGATTACGCCTAATGGAGTTATTAGAGTTTGGCGATGCGATAATGTCTGATTGCGGTTTTGCTTTAGATCTTCAACACAAACATTTTCCTCTCATACAACCACCATTTCTTGAACGCAAAGCGCAACTGTCACCGAAGAAGGTTATCGAAACTCGTATTACCGCTCGTCACAGAATACATGTCGAGAGATGTATGGGACGAATAAAAAACTATAAACTTCTCAATGGTATTATTCCAATGAAGTCAATCTATTTACTGAATTTGTGGTTTTATATATGTACTTTCTTCACCATGTTTGATGATCCTCTTGTAAAAACTATTTAATATTTCCCAGGTCGAACAATCCCATACTCGGATCCGATCGGATTAGTTGACCTGGAAACACGTGAAGTGACATGTGGCCATTTTTCTACATGTTCGTGGCCAAAAAGCGAAATGGGAATAAGGCTCATTACCAAAACGTGATTCTCATTCAGTATTTACTTAAAAGGAAATAAATTGAATATAAAATATGAAGTCTTTTTTATAAAAAAGAATACTTCATCAACATACGATTCTTAAGATTATGAATTCTCTATAATGAAACTATTTGTTTAGTAAATAAGACTTATCAGTAAGATGAGTATTCTTTAGTCTTTTTTTGTCGAATATTCAATAAAATACTTATGTACTTTTAAGTAAAACCGATGAAAAAATGTCTCGCCTATAATTGGATTAAAATGTGATTGTTTAGTCAGAAACTAATGATGTTGTGACCAAAATACTTCGACTTTTTATAATCAAATCAGATGGTTTATTAATCACATCCGTACTTTTTTTCCTCTTCCCTTTGTTTTTCATCGCATTGTTTAGTCTCATACTTTCTATTTTTAAAATGTGTTTATATTGTTTTAGTTTGAATACTTTCATTAGAAATATTATATTATTATAAATCGGAAAAGAACTTATATAATTCATCTGTCTAAACAGATGTTATGCGTTATTTTGAGAAACATAGAAAAAGTCAGCATCGTATTTTTTCAATTAGAAAATGAATATGATAAATTCCTATTGATATTCTTTGGAATATCTCGAACTATATCATTGGACGTCTTTTTTATTTGATAAATCTACAAGCAAAAAAGAATAAAAAAAACATTTTCTTTTTAAAAATTTCTTTGCGACGTTTGATCTGTAATATATTTTTCGAATTCGAAGCATTTCTTCTATTAGTTTTTTATTTATATTCTTAGTATATGTTAAGAATATATTGTTTTAGATAATTCTAAATTTTTGTTTTCAATATTCATTTTTTTTCATTTATCATGAAGATAATCATTCTTCTCTGTTATTTCTTAACTACTACAAGTTTTCAAGGTGAACATTTTGCTTTAAGTGGTCAAGGCAATCGATTCCAACCAATTGATAATATTCAATTATTATCTAATTTTTCTAATGTTGATGTTACGGCTTCATGTGCTATGTATTGTTTACAAAATACATTCTGTCGTACTTTTGATTTTGATTCTATTTCACATCAATGTCATTTATATGAAGGATCAGTTGATACAGGTATGATTATACCTGCTAATTCATCGAATATAATCGGTTGGATTGAAATACTTCCATCAATGTTCCATTTATATAATGCATCAGCTGATCAATGTAAAGATAATCGATATCTCTCAAGTGATATTGTATCTAATCGATGTCAATGTCCTGATCGTACATTTTGGAATGGATCAATGTGTTTAAACCAAAGATTCATTGGTGATACATGTCAAGAAAATAATTGGTGTCGAAATGATTTGAATATAGGTTGTATATTATCAATATGTTCAAGTAAGATCTTAATTTTATTCAAATATAAATGATTTTATATATATTTATATATTTCAATAGTTAGTCCAACAACAACAATTTCATCAACTACAACTACTGCAAGTACAATAATATAGATTTTAATATTACAATTTTAGAAGAAAAAAAAACTTTCTTTCTTTTTTAGCATGTACAACTTTGATTAATTATAATGATATTGAAAATCAAACAAATACATCAGGTGATATACCAAATGGTTATAAAAATCTCCTTTGGACAAATGCTGAATATATAAATGTTTCATCAACTCCAATTGATAGTGGTTATCGTAGTGCCGTTTCTAATGGAGTTTTTGTAATGCAAAATAAAAATAATAATAATATAACAATATCAACAGCAAATGGTACACGATTTTCTTTTGATTCTTTATTGTTATATAGTGCTTGGTATGATTCACTTAGTGTGAGAGTTGTCACATACAGAACTGGACAATTTACATCATCTGGTACTTTCACAACAAAGTTCCGAATTGGTCTTCGAATAAGTTGTAATTTCTGTACGAATAGTGATACAATGACATTTGAAATAACAAATGGAATTATGAATAATAGTCGAACACAAAATACAACTCAATTTCTAGTCAGCAATCTCTGCATCTCTTTTGGACTTTAAATTATTTTTTTTTATGACACAATAATCAAATTCTTATATATTTATATCACTTCACTATATAACATTGATATATTTATTTCATTGTTTTTCTCTAAACTTTAAAATAAAAGAAAAATATTGCGGAAAGATTAATAAATTATTTTCTATGTTGAATTTCATTTGTCTTCTCATTTAAAATATTTTAATACAAATTTATCTCAAATCCAAATATGAGAATGTATGAAGAATAAAATTCATGTTAAACATCATACAAATTTCATTTACGGAAGAAACTTTGGAAAAATCTTCAGTTACATCTTAATTGTTTTCCTATATAGGAAACGAAATTCTCAATAGAATTTTTTCAAAGTTTGTCCCGTAGATGAAACTACCACCATTCGATGCAGAATTAAATTCTAAGTCGAATGGTGTAATTTTCATGGACGGGACATACTTGGTAAAAAAATTTTTAGCTAAGACATCGTTTCTTCGTGCTGGCCTCACACTAATGATATTTGTTTTTCTACACAGTTGAAAAGGTTCTGTTATCTATTGTTATCAATGCAAGCTCTGATACTAAAGCCTTGGATTTAATCGATGACATGCTCAGCGTTATCTTCCGTCTTTATGGGGATAGAATTTAACATTTTAAAATCGACCGGTTCTTTCATTTTCAGGCGAAGAGGTGGAGTGATCAGATCGAATGCTGGGATCGCAAATCGGGATTTAGCAGGATTTTGTTGAGGAATGTGTTCTATTATGTTGTTGCTCCATAAATGGCAGTTTGCAACGATATTTACTGTAGTACTTCTAATTAACGATTCAATATCGAAAGAAATTCATTTAGCATTGAGAAAACTTCTTTGATCTTGTCATCATATTCAACGATCAATGATCAAATACATTTACAAAATAATTAACTTTTTCTTTTCTCCAATCTTCCAAATGCATTCCAACTATAGATATTCCTAGAGAAAAAAATTTTTATCGAAAAAGCAATAAAGAATATTTGAATGAGTTACAGTCGCAGTTTCTGGTTGTGATACACTCGAATTTTGAAATAAATTCTCATCTGTTCATACACTTTTTTTGAGAGAGATGAATAGATTTTGTACTGAAAAAAAAACTAGAAAAAAGAAAACGGAGATTCAGAAGGAACATCTAGAAATATCGATGATAGAATGTTCAATTAGTTTGTAATAAAAAACTAGACAGATTAGGAAACTAAGGAACCTAATCGTTCAAGTCCATCGTTTGTCAAGTCAGTTTCAATCTCTTTTCTTCTCTCTTCGTTGGTGAAGAAAGTCTTTGCAATTCCAATTGAAACAGTTCATCTCTTTCGTGATATTGAAAGTGGTAAACAAGTCGAAGTGAACATCGATTCTTTTCATCTGTTTTCTTTGTTTTTCTTTTAGCTCGCATTGCATTTAATAGTAATGGTTCATTATTTTATAATCTTCGGTATTTTGAACAAGTTTATTGGGATGATTTGAAACCATTTCTCAACGGAAATTGTTCATCATCAATTGAAATTGTTCGTCGTTTAATTAATTTTTATTATATGGTCACTTGTCATGAATTATCTCATAATATTGATTCAAATCATGATTTAAATTTTATTAATCGTCTTGAAAGAGTTTCAGCAAGATTTATGGATCAACGAGATTCATTTATATCGACATTTGGTTTTCAATAACTTTTGTCAAATATTTTATTTGAATTTTTCAAAGAGAGAAAACTTTGATTTATTCCGATGATTGATTATAAAGACCAGAATATGATGGAAGATCAATATCTACAATGATAAACAATGTTCAGATTTCGATGAATTATGTTGCAATACAATTTCGTACTAAAAGAAATTTCACCTTTTTATTTATAAAAATCAATTAAATTAAATTCTTTTGAATCTTTGATTTTATGGATTTGCCATTGAACTAATTTGGACGATTGACAATCAACTTGTTGTTTAATTCGTTTCCAACGATTCGAATTGATTTTTACATAACATAAAATATAGAAAAACATTCCAAAAATTATCATGAGAACACCAAATGCTACGAGTATGAGAAAAAGTTTTTCATGAGATATTTCTTCAATAATTCCACCACAAATAGTCAATGGCAATCCAATTAAAATAGAAAATAAACAAATTACAAAAGAAACTTTCCCTTTCAATGATAATCGACACGATGAATTAATTTCATTGATTGATTTTTCAAATTCTTCTCTTTTTAATAATCCATTTAATTTTAACAAATAATTATCATCAAGTTCGCAGGAAAAACATCCATCTAAAGTACCAATTTTGTTCTTTTTTTAAAAAAAAGAATCTTCTTTCTGTTTCTTACAACGAATCGTTGGTATAGAAATTTCATTGAAATTAATTGTTAACATTCTTTAATGGAAAAGTTAAAAATCAAAATTTGAGATGACCTGTATGTTCGTGAATAAAATTTTTCCCGAGTACGTTTTTCGTAATGGCAAATTCTTGTTTTTCTTCTTTCAATCAAACAATTCTCGATGTAACGAAAAACTATTTCGATCAAAAAGAATTTGCATATATCATTGTAAACTTCATCCGTAATACAGCTCTTTCTGTTTATTCAATTCAATAAATACACGAGAAGAACGAAAATCGATTGTATAAAAACTCTTTTGAAAAAGTCTTTTTAGCAATTTTGTTCTCACGATTCGTGATGACAAAGCCATAGAAGTTTTTTCTTAGATACAAATATTTATGGTCATCATAACATTCCCAAAATTCGTCTTTAATCAAATAAATATGTGCACAGAAGGCTACTTACTTTGAAAGTTTTTGACCAATTTTTGTAGATCAAATATTCATAATAAAATTATCATAATTTAAGAATTATGTAGAACGGTCTTTTATCTTCAAATAATAATCGGAAATTATCAAAAAAAGAACAAAAGAAAAATAAACTGCGTCAGTATATATTTTATCATTTATGAGGTGATACAAACAAATATGCCTTATAGTTATATATCAACAGAAACTCATATAGAGATTACATTTGCTGTTTGAAACAATGACTAATGTCCAAACAAAACCAGATGAAATATTAAACCAGATGGAATATCCAATTGTTGATTTATCTTTATATCTTAATGATCCAGACAAATCTTCTAAAGATTGTCAATTAGTTGCTGATCTCCTTCATAAATATGGTTTCTTATGTGTTAAAGATCCACGTGTAGATGATGGACTAAATGATAGATTTATTGATATGTTAGAAAAATATTATGAACAAAGTGATGAATTAAAAGCGAAAGATATACGTAAAGAAGTTTTCTACCAAGTAGGTTTGACACCTGGTTTTGTTGAACAGGCTCGTGATCGTTGTGATATGATAGCAAAATTCAATGAAACAGAAAAACCATTGACTATCTGTCCACCGGGTATGTTTCAATTGATATTTGTATTATAATATTCATATATACATCGGTATAGATTTTGATAATAAATCGCGCTTTTTCTGGAGAATAGGCGAAAGACCATCAAATAGTGAATTTCCCGAACTGCATGCTGATCCAGTTATTCCAGAAAATTTTCCAGAATGGAAAGCTACAATGGATAATTGGGGAACATTGATGTTGGCAACTGTGAATACAATTGCAGAGATGTGTGCTCGTGGTTTTCATATGCCTTATGATACATTCACATCATTAATGAAATATGGTTCAAATCTACTTGCTCCTACTGGTTCAAATCTTGGACAATTCGGGCAGAAAGGAACTATACTCGCCGGTTTTCATTCAGATATTAGCTTTCTTACTATTCATGGGCGGGCACGTTTTCCTGGTCTTTTCGTCTGGACACGCGAAGGAAAACGATTGCCTGTTAAAGTTCCACATGGATGTCTATTATTACAAGCTGGTCAACAATTTGAACGACTAACTGGTGGACAAGTTTTAGCTGGTTTTCATGAAGTTGTTGTAAGTGAACAAACAGTTCGAGCAATTGAAGAAGCTTCAAAAGCAGGTCGTTCATTATGGCGTGTGTCGTCAACAATGTTTACTCATATTGCTACTGATCATATATTACAACCATTGGGATCATTCGCAAATCCTGAGACAATAAAGAAATATCCACCGATTAAAGCAGGTGCACAAGTCATAGCTGAATTAGCAGCTGTCAAAATGGCTAAAACATTGCAAGTTGATAATGAACTGTTAGTCAATGCTTATTAAAATATTTTCTTCTTTTAAATTATGTTTTTAATAATTGAAATGGTCTTTTTTTTCAAATAAATGTACTCATTTGGACTTTGGCTTGTAACACTTTTGTAATGTAATGATAAACGCAATGCTTTCCATATCTTAATAATATACCTAACTTTTGACAAAACAAACTGATAATTCATATTGTCGATAACATTGAAATCTGGTTGGTTGTGAGCAAGTTTGTTATCTATTTATTTTTCTTATAAATGGGAAAATGATCGTTTACCGTCCTCTAGCGAAATTTTCTACGTATATTGACTCGTATGTTTTTCTGATGAAACAATTTTCTTTCTTTTTATTTAATTACACGAAAAATCACTTTTTCAGAAAATTTTTTGAAAAAGTAATTTTCGCAACTTTGTTCCAAAGATCCATAAAAACAAAACCAAAGAAATTTTGTCTTAAAAACAAATATTCATCATAGTCATAACATTCCCAAAACTCATCTTTCGTGAGATAAATGTGTGCGTAGAGAGCGACTTTCCCTTGAAAGTTTTTCACTAACTTTTGTAAATCGATATTCGATTGTGGAAGATCTTTGATATGACCATACAAACCAACATTCATAATAAAACCATCTTTATCTGATTTTGCAACATTAAATAAACATTGATCATTTGCAAATGAACGAATTGGACAAAGCCATAATTTATTTAAACCTTTATCAGTTGCCCAATGAATAATATTTTCAGTACGATCCGTTGGAATACCAATATCTTGAAGTATTCCTATCGATTCACGTCTTTTGTCTGATATTAACATCGCAATTTTGTAAAGTATTTTTGTTTGAAAAAAATAATTAAAAATCAAACGGAAATATTTTTGATTTAATAAAAATTTCAAAATTGGAATCATTCGAGCTAAACATTCAATACCCCAAAATCCTCCTCGATCATGTCGAAAAAGATATTCAATTGTTGGAAGATATTCTTCGTAAATAACTTGACCATCATGATGATTTGCTACTTTTTTCTTATGAAAAATACTTTGAACATGTTCGTAAAAAAATAATGAAAAATAATTTTCTTTATAAATTGAATTATCTGCTGGAATCGATCGAACACATCCACCAGACATCGCAATTATTCCATTGTAATTGTCATTTTCATTAGAAAAAGAAATTCCATCAAGAATTTGATTATCACCAATCCATGTTGAATGACTTCTCAAATCGAATGTGTTCTGAATCGATTCTAAGAATGTTGATGTTTTTGAATAATAAATATATTTCAAATGAATCCATTGTGTTGC
>CAJNOJ010000669.1:3842-32750 GCA_905250025.1 Adineta ricciae | reverse complement strand
ATCCAAAGTTTGTTCGTAAACCAGTTGACGAATAACCAACGTTGGTCTTGTAATGGAATCAGCATGGAAAAGAACTTGTGTTGATTTTCACCGGAATCCATGGCAACACCACGTCGAACCCTGACCATATCACGTGACATTAAATCTAATCTCCATTTTAGATCATCCATTTGCATTATTGATAAACAAATATGTTCATTATCACATCTCACATCACGTATACCGATGTCTTTCACTTCCGAACATTCATTTTTCGAGAATCTCTTTTGTAAAGTCCATTCTAACTTTGGATCAACATGATACTGATCGATGTGAACACCTTTGTGATAATTAATGTATAAATCACGATCAAATGGTGATAAAGATGCCAAGACATGTGAACGATCTAATGGCTTAATCGTTTCAATTTTGATTGGAACATTTGGTGCACTTTTCATTGGATCAAACATATAAACCGAATGGATTGTTAAGATTAAAAACAAGGATATGGATGGCATCCAACAAATATCAACTAGTATTCCTAAATAGAAAACAAAATTATTTTGTAATTGTCGAGATAATCGAATCGGTTTTTACCGAAATCATTGTCATTCCATTCAAATTCTTGAGTTTTCTTATTTAAATCGAATAAAATCAATTTTTTATTGTCATGAATCAGAATAAAGTGATTCGATAAAGCCAATGTTGATGAATTCGTTTCTAATGAATGAGACTTCAATGGATCAGGATTCGTTGCAAATATTTCTACTAAATCAATCGAATTTTCCTTTCTCTTTTTCTTCTTCGGACAGTTTTCATCTTTCTTATTCTCGTCATCACTCAAATTTTCTAATGGATCTTTTTCTCCATCGGTTAGACGAGCAGCTAATGCCATTTTTGCTATACGGATCGGTACGGAAAAGTTCTTTATATCAGGTAATTGAATATTTATCCATGAACCATCACGAATTGCATCACATTCACTTCGAATATTCTCAACAATTGTCTAAACAAGAAAGAAAAGAAGTTTTTTCTTAGCAAAAGGACCTTTTGTGAAGAAAAGTACTTGAATTTTATCAATTTTCTTATTTTCATAATTTGATTGATCAATAAATTGATTAATTCTTGGAATGATTTTATTTTTCAATTGTTCAATCATTTTCTGTTTATATTCAGTAAGATTTGGTTGAATATCATTTTGAAATAATTGATTTAAATCAATTAAACGTTGATTAAAGATTTGTGAAAGATGATTAACAGCAGCCGAATGCCAAACTTCTAAATCTTGTTGACATTTCGTATGAATATGTGCTAATGAAAATGTTTCTAAGGTATTNAAGATTTGTGAAAGATGATTAACAGCAGCCGAATGCCAAACTTCTAAATCTTGTTGACATTTCGTATGAATATGTGCTAATGAAAATGTTTCTAAGGTATTTATTTGTTCAGTTGTCATTTCCGATAAAGTATAAGCAGAATCAGATAATAATTGAGATGAACAAATATGTTCTTTTTCATTTTTTTGAAGACATTCATAACAGTATTTATCATTATTTTCCTTATCTTTTATGGTAAATGACATTTCTTCTCGTTTCTTTGACAAATTTTGCTTCAGTAAGATCTAAATTTGTTTTTCCTTTCCGACTAAACAAAGAACATATCGATTAGCCAATTAAAATCTTGTTTTAATTTCCATGCGAAATGCATTAATGTGTTCAATAAGACGTGAATCATTTTCAAATAGACAAAACGTTTTTCTTCTGAAGGACGAAGACAAGTTCTCTTCTCGTTCAAATACTCGAATAGTATGAAATGTACAACTATCAACACATGATTGAATCGTTTATCCGGAAAAACTACAAAGATAAAAAAAAGAAAAGAATAAATTTTCGTTCTTCAGTGTCGGTTTCTATTTTGCTTATACATCGAATTTGATACACGATAGATTATTATCGTTTCCCCTTTTGTCTTTGTAAAAATGGGAGAGATGCGTAAGGGAAAAGATCCAGCGAAACGTTTTCGCTGTATTTTACAGTTGATGAAACTCATTCTACGAATGTAAGAATATTGGAAGCGAAGCAAAAGACACGTGGAATCAAAAATGTTCACCTACAAAATAAATAAAAAAGAAAAGAACGAAATAATTTTTGATCACATTCCTCTCGTAACATAAGAGATGTGAAGAAAAGAAAATGATGGAGAGAACGTACTTTTTCTCGGTTTTTTTTTTAAAGGCCGATGATTTTTTTTCTCCTTACCGAGTGAGATTGTTGATGACGACAACGTATATATTGTAACGGCTATATTCCGATGGCACTCTTTTCTTTTAACTCTGTCAAATATTCACGAGTCTTTTTCTTTTTAGTTGCGTTTTTCTTTCTCTTCATGACATAAAGTAAGTTACTTTTTTGAAAAAGAACCATAGAAGATTAGCAAAAGCTTTTCATTTAATTATATGTGCTTGACTGTTGATCGTTCTATTAGCTTATTCTTGAGCGTTTTTGCGGGAAAATTCAATTGAGAAAGAATTCAACATAGTTTATTAGTAACAAACACATCTTTTTCACATTTCAAACTACAAAAACAAAATAATTTCTTTTCAGAAAAAGCATTTGATTGAAACATGGAATGAGATTCATAGAATGTATTGTCGTCCGATACGTTTAGTGAAAATTTGTCTTCTTACTTTATGTTTTTCAATATGTTTATATGAAATCTCGATATTTCTCTACAAATCGAAACGGACTGGTATTATTTCTACAAAGACAAATTCCACCGAACAGTTTTCATTGAAGTCTTCGAAAGAATTTCAAGAAATCTTCGAAAAACTTTCACCATTCACAGTCCATCTACCAAAATTTTTCGACGAAGAAGCGAAAAATTGGTTCTACAATTGTACCTATTATAAAATCAATTCGAAAAAATGTCCGGAGAAAAATTGTGAAAAAAATGGAGTTCTTTTTAACGATCCAAAAGAACATTTAGATGTTCACTTAGCATTTGTTAGAAATGGTCTTTATATGAATGAAGATTGCGGTTATAACTATGATAATCAAGCCATGCGAAGAGTTTTTGAAAATGAAAAAGATATTCCAGCAGTTTATGATACAGCATTTATTTACACAGTTCCTGATGGATGGGCTTTTCAACATTTTCTTGATGGAATTGGTCCAAAATTGTCTCATTCATTTACATTTTTAAATAAATATCCAGATGCAAAAGTTGTTATTCTAAGAGGGTCACGGTTTGATCGATCCGTGAAGGAAATTTGGGAAATGCTTGGTTTGTTCTCAATGAAAAATATTTTCTTGTTTTTTAGTTGAGTTTGTTTTTTTGTAAAATAGGTGTTCCAGAATTTTCTCGAATTATTCATCATAGTGGTGGATCGAGAATTGGTGCTCGTTTATTAATCAATCCTTGTCGTACACCTGGTATTCATCCACATTTGTGGCACAATGCAAGAAAAATGTATTGGTCTATATCAAATATAAGTCAAACAAGCGATCAATCAAAACGAAAGAATTTTATTTATATTCAAAGAACATCAACAAATGCAGCAAACGGCGCACGTCTTATTCTTAATGATGAATCATTTATTAATTTATTAAAAAAAACATTGTGAAAAGAATTCGTTGAATTTTATTCAATATGATCATTCAAAAGATCCCAATCATATTAAATATCGTATTGAATTATTCTACAATGCTCGTTATATTATCGGTGTTCATAGTGGAGCTTTGTCAAATATGAATTTCGCTCAGTCAGGCACCACATTAATTGAGATAATGCCTTATAGATCAGGAACGAGTTCATTGCCAATGACATGTTCAATGTTTAATCCACTTGATTTAAAAGCATGTGCTGGTTATATTTTATATACACAATCTCAGTTATTAAATCAAACTTATTGGATTTTACCGACTGTTGTTAATAATGATGGAAATATGAACGTGAATTTGAGTCGAGTGGAAAATCTTCTTCAACAAATTTAGTTTCTTTATTTCTTGAAATATTAATAATAAAGTCTCATTTATTGTTTCAAAGTTTATAAATTACAACTCCATAAATTGCACATAAAATGAGATTTTCTCATTTGATCGTTCAGAAGACTTTAATCTCAGTGAAGCTCTGAAGAAAACGAAAAATATTTCTAAGACCAGTTTGAATACTGACTTTTACTTTAGATTATTGAGTTTTTAACAGTTCATCATAAATCAGATTATGTTTATTTTTTGTAATTTTAATGATCACAATGAATGTCCCATCGACAATTACATACTAAATTTGGTTTCTTAACAAATTTACTTTGTGAGACGCTTCAATCTCAAAGGTAAAACGTACTTGTTTATTTTCTCATTTGTCAAGGTCGTTTTGGAATGATGATTTAATAATTATATAAGTTTAACAAATATTTATTGAATACTTATTAGTTGACGACTTCGATTCGATTTGCAAAAATATCCTTTGAAGCTGTTTTAATTCCTAAATTCGTATAAGAGTTCCACGTTGTCAAGTAATTATTTCATTAGTGCATCGTTATGAACAACGTACGATGGATTATATTATCAACTGAACGAAGAAATCTTTTTCTTTCTAACTGATCATTCATAAACATGTAATTAATAAACGCCAAACAAAAAATTCTTAAAATAATCTTTAGAATACAGACAAAGTAAAAAATTTAAAAACAAAACCTACGTTCGGTGATAGTGTTCTCTACAATGATGCGTATTCATATTGTGATCGCCTACGTTGCATACTTTCGTACTCAAACTATAATTCTGTCGTTTTCTTAGTTATTCGTATATATAATTAACATTTTACATAATAAATCACGATTCATTAAGAATCTCTTTAAATCACTATTGTATAAAATACGTTGAGAATTCTTCATATTACCAGAATAATAAATAACATTCGTATTTATCAGAGATATCGTTGTAATCATAGTTTTGTAAATTATAAACAAACAATATTTCGAGTTTGCTACATATGGACTTTATACACAACATCGGAATCTTTCAAAGTTGAATGAATTAAGGCGAAATCTAATAAATGTTTTCTAAATGAAATTTTTAAAGAAAAAATCCAAGTAAATTAATTCTGAAACTTCAAACAAACTATGTTCGACGATGTCTCATCTATTTAAGGAAGTATAAAAATTGAAAAATACCTTTGACAGATTCAATGAATATTTTTTTTTTGTTTTTATTGTTTAATTAATAAAAATTTGTAAAAGAATCAAACGAAAAGCTTTTTATCGTCGTTTATTCGGAATATTCTTTTTCGGAGCTTTACGATCAGAATCATCTGATGATGAACTCTCTTCCTCATCTTCATCATCATCTTCGCTGGTTTCATCTAAAATAAATGAAATATTTCCCATTTGAATCAAATAAAATCTGTTTTTCAGTAACACNAGGCCGCGTTACTTGTTTATTAGGTGATAGAGCAGATCGTGGTGGTCAATCGAAATTACTTCGATATAATTTCTTGATAGAAAAACATCAGATGTACGGTGATGATCAATGGTTTAATATTACTCTTATCGAAAATTTTCTTCTCAATGATATTTCCAATATTTACTTTGGTATTCGTGTTCAAAATGGTTATTTAACTTTCTTCAATATTTGGATAAAAAATATTCAATTGAATTTAATTTCAATTAATTAAATATTTCTTCTTTTTTATCTTTGAAATCATCGAAAGGAAAAAATTTTCGAAAATATTGTTTTTGTCTAAAATAAATGTGTACCGTTGTATAGAAAAATAATGAAATCAAAATTAATACTATGTTGATTTCGTATAATATGACTGAAAATTGTAGAAAATTTTTGACATCTTATTGGATGTGTTTTGAAATGATTGTTTAACCTTTGGTTACGGATCAACCATATATATGGTATTGAAAGTTTTGTAGATATTGTTGTCATTACAATATCATTTAGACTTGATCGAAAAGATTCCGCTCTTTTTTTTCGTATCTTGGTAATATTATTAGACAAAAATGTACCTATACACGTTGTCAACGTGATGTTTGTAACGTCGGGCTTCGTGTGATAACTTGTTTTGAGGATTATCATACTTGAAAACACTTTTTAATACTTCTATATATGAATAAAAGTTATTACAGACTGTTTTAGAAAGAAGAAAAAACCGTTATCAAAGGATTAATTGATTATGAATAAAATAAAAGTTTATTTACGAAGAATTTAGGTCGATTGTTTGAGTCATATACGAGTATTTGATGAGGCACAAGAATTAATCAATGAATATGAAAAATTTAATGTTCCTTATCGAACCATATACATTAAGTTATCTCTCTGTTTAATAGTAATTAAATGACGAAAATATCATTGTATTCTTATGTTTTCTTTTTCAAAAGTGACAATGATATTAAGTTCTTTTAATCATCGTCAAATTGTTCTCTTAGAAAAATGATATAAACAAATGAAAATCTCATTCCCTGAAAACAACAACACTCATTTACTTGCTGCTTCTATTCTTCTATCGAAGATTGTCAATCAGCTGGAGAAGAATAAATAGATCGAACAAAACAATTCAATAATAATGTCAAAGTTCGATTATCATGGACTAAAGTCAATGGTGATCATGAATATGATTCAAGTTGGATTACTCGTTCACTAAAAGCTTGATCATACTCTTGAAATTCAAGTAATAGCTGTAAAAGATAATTGTATAGAACTTCCAAGACAAGAACAGAAATAAATCTTGAATTACTTCAATTTAATCAATATTATATAAAAATTGAGAGAAGATCGATATGATTTGTAAGAATTCTTTATCGAAAATCTTTTGTTAGAAAAAATAAATCAATCAATTTCTCAATAAACTTCATTCATATTACAAAGATATTAAAATTCAATAAAGAACTTTTCGACTGTTGATTAATTACGGAGATAATCGTACAATTTATTTAGTTTTAATATTATTTTCGTAAATTATAATAAATTATTTTAATAAAATTAATTTTGAAAATATATCTTCGTTTTCTTTATTTATCATAAAAGTAAAATCGTGTTTATCATAAAAAGAAAAGAGAGTAGAAATTAAAATTGAAAAGCTTCTTCTTCCGGTGTCATNTGATTAATTCTTGGAATAATTTTATTTTTCAATTGTTCAATCATTTTCTGTTTATATTCAGTAAGATTTGGTTGAATATCATTTTGAAATAATTGATTTAAATCAATTAAACGTTGATTAAAGATTTGTGAAAGATGATTAACAGCAGCCGAATGCCAAACTTCTAAATCTTGTTGACATTTCGTATGAATATGTGCTAATGAAAATGTTTCTAAGGTATTGATTTGTTCAGTTGTCATTTCCGATAAAGTATAAGCAGAATCAGATAATAATTGAGATGAACAAATATGTTCTTTTTCATTCTTTTGAAGACATTCGTAACAATATTTATCATTATTTTCTTTATCTTTTATGGTAAATGACATTTCTTCTTGTTTCTTTAACAATTTTTCCTTCAGTATGATCTAAATTTGTTTTTCCTTTCCGATCAAACAAAGAACATATCGATTAGCCAATTAAAATCTTGTTTTAATTTCCATGCGAAATGCATTAATGTGTTCAATGCAAGGTGAATCATTTTCCAACAGACAAAACGTTTTTCTTCTAAAGGACGAAGACAAGTTCGCTTCTCGTTCAAATATTCGAATAATATGAAATGTACAATTATCAACACATGATCGAGTCGTTTATCCGGAAAAACGATAAAGATAAAAAAAGAAAAGAATGAATTTTTGTTCTACAATGTCTGTTTCTATTTTGTTTATGCGTCGAATTTGATACACGATAGATTATTATCGTTTCTCTTTTTGTCTTTGTAAAAACGAGAGAACTGCGTACGGTAAAAGATCCAGTGAAATGTTTTCGCTGTATTTTTCAGTTGATGAAAATCATTCTACGAATGTAAGAAAATTGGAAGCGAAGCAAAAGACACGTGGAATGAAAAAATGTTCACCTACAAAATAAATAAAAAAGAAAAGAATGAAATAATTTTTGATCACATTTCTCTCGTAATATAAGAGACGTGAAGAAAAGAAAACGTTGAAGAGAACGTACTTTTTCCTCGGTTTCTTTTTAAAAGGCCGATGATTTTTTTTCTCCTTTCCGAGTGAGATTGTTAATGACGACAACGTATATGTTGTAACGGTTATATTCCGATGGCACTCTTTTTTTTTTATAACTCTGTCAAATATTCACAAGTCTTTTTCTGTTCAGTTGCGTTTTTTTCTCTCTTCATGACATAAAGTAAGTTACTTTTTTTGAGAAAGAATCAGAGAAGATTAGCAAAATCTTTTTATTTAATTAAATCTGCTTGACTGTTGATCATTCTATTAGATTACTCTTGAGCGTTTTCGCGGGAAAATTTAATTGAGAAAGGATTCAACATAGTTTAACAGTAACAAACACATCTTTTTCACATTTCAAACTACAAAAATAAATAATTTCTTTTCAGAAAAAGCATTTGATTGAAAATGGAATGAAATTCATAGAATGTATTGTCGTCCGATACGTTTAGTGAAAATTGGTCTTCTTATTTTATGTTTTTCAATATGTTTATATGAAATCTCGATATTTTTCTACAAATCGAAACGAACTGATATTATTTCTGGAAAGACAAATTCCACCGAACAGTTTTCATTGAAGCCTTCGAAAGAATATCAAGAAATCTTCGAAAAACTTTCACCATTCACAGTCCATTTACCAAAATTTTTCGATGAAGAAGCGAAAAATTGGTTCTACAATTGTACCTATTATAAAATCAATTCGAAAAAGTGTCCGGAGAAAAATTGTGAAAAAAATGGAGTTCTTTTTAACGATCCAAAAGAACATTTAGATGTTTACTTAGCATTTGTTAGAAATGGTCTTTATACGAATGAAGATTGCGGTTATAACTATGATAATGAAGCCATGCGAAGAGTTTTTGAAAATGAAAAAGATATTCCAACAGTTTATGAAACAGCATTTATTTATACAGTTCCTGATGGATGGGCTTTTCAACATTTTCTTGATGGAATTGGCCCAAAATTATCTCATTCATTTACTTTTTTAAACAAATATCCAGATGCAAAAGTTGTTATTCTAAGAGGTTCACGGTTTGATCGATCTGTGAAGGAAATTTGGGAAATGCTTGGTTTGTTTACAATGAAAAAAATATTTTTTTGCTTTTAGTTAAGTTTGTTTTTTGTAAAATAGGTGTTCCAGAATTTTCTCGAATTATTCATCATAGTGGTGGATCAAGAATTGGTGCTCGTTTATTAATCAATCCCTGTCGCACACCTGGTATTCATCCACATTTGTGGCACAATGCAAGAAAAATGTATTGGTCTATATCAAATATAAGTCAAACAAATGATCAATCAAAACGAAAGAATTTTATTTATATTCAAAGAACATCAACAAATGCAGCAAACGGCGCACGTCTTATTCTTAATGATGAATCATTTATTAATTTATTAAAAAAACATTGTGAAACGAATTCGTTGAATTTTATTCAATATGATCATTCAAAAGATTCCAATCATATTAAATATCGTATTGAATTATTCTACAACGCTCGTTATATTATCGGTGTTCATAGTGGAGCTTTGTCAAATATGAATTTCGCTCAGTCAGGCACCACATTAATCGAAATAATGCCTTATAGATCAGGAACAAGTTCATTACCAATGACATGTTCAATGTTTAATCCACTTGATATAAAAGCATGTGCTGGTTATATTTTATATACACAATCTCAGTTATTAAATCAAACTTATTGGATTTTACCAACGGTTGTTAATAATGATGGAAATATGAACGTGAATTTGAGTCGAGTTGAAAATCTTCTTCAACAAGTTTAGTTTCTTTAAATATCAATAATAAAACTCTCATTTATTGTTTCAAAGTTCAATTACAACTCCGCGTACATTGCACATAAAATGAGGTTTCCTCATTTGAGTGTTCAGAAGAATTTAATTTCAGTAAAGATCTGAAGAAAAAGAAAAATATTTCTGAGATCAGTTTGAATACTGACTTTTACTTTAGATTAATTTATTGGATTCCTAACAGTTCTATAGTGGTTATCATAAATCAGATTATGTTCATTTTTTTTCATTTTAACGATCACGATGAATGTCTCGTTGACAATTATATACTCAATTTGGATTCTGTACAAATGCACTTTGTGAGACGCTTCGATCTCAAAGGTAAAACGTACTTGTTTATTTTCTCATTTGTCAAGGTCGTTTTGAAATGATGATTGAATAATTATATAAGTTTAACAAATATCTATTGGATAATTATTGATTAACGACTTCGATTTGATTTGCAAAAATATCCTTTCAAACTGTTTTAATTCCTTAAATCGTATAAGTTCCACGTTATCAAGTAATTATTTAATTACTGCATCATAATGAACAACGTACGATGGATTATATTATCAAGTGAACGAAGAAATCTTTTTCTTTTTAACTAATCATTCATAAACATGCAAGTGATAAACGTCAAAAAAGACTCTTAAGATAATCATTAGAATACAGACAAAGTAAAAACTTAAAAAAAAACAATGTTCGGTGGAATTGTTCTCTACAATGATGCGTATTCATATTATGATCAAAAATAGATATTAGATGAAACGACATGTCACTTACGTTACATACTTTCGTACTCAAACTATAATTATGTCGTGTTCTTAGTCCTCCATATATATAATTATACATTTTACATAATAAATCATGATTCATTAAGAATCTCTTTGAAATACTATTATATGAAATACATTGAAAATTCTTCGTATTACCTGAATAATAAATAATCTTCATATTTATCGGAGATATCTTTGTAATCATAGTTTAGTAAAGTTTTATAAATCATAAACAAACAATTATTCGAGTTTGAAACATATGAACTTTATGCACAACATAGAAAAAAATCTTTCAAAGTTGAACGAATTAAGTCGAAACATAATATATGATTTCTAAACAAAATCTTTAAAGAAAACATCCAAGTAAATTAATTCTCCAATTTCTCATCTATTCAATGAAATATAAAAATTGGAAAATACCTTCGACGGATTCAATGAATATTTTTTGTTTTTATTATTTAATTAATAAAAATTTGTAAAAGAATCAAACGAAAAGCTTTTTATCGTCGTTTATTCGGAATATTCTTTTTCGGAGCTTTACGATCAGAATCATCTGATGATGAATTCTCTTCTTGATCTTCATCGTCATCATCATCATCGCTGGTTTCATCTAAAATAAATGAAATATTTCCCATTTGAATCAAACAAAATCTATTTTTCAATAAAACTCACCTGTACTTGTTTCTTCAGGTTTATTATTATTATTTTTAATATTTCGATTTAATACTGTTGTTGGTCTATTTACAGTTGAAATACCGATTTTCGAATTTGGTGTATTGACTGTTGATTTTGGTTGATTCAAACCTAAAGTTGAACGTGGTGTTCCTTGTGTAACAGTCGTTAAAGGACGTGTTGTAACTTTCGATATTCCATTTGGTGTTGGAGGAGGTAAAGTTTTTGCAATTTTATCTAATTTATCTTTTCTGGCTTGTTTCTCTCTTTGAAAAGCTTGATTAACATAAGATGGTTTATCTTGAGTTTCTTCGTTATCTTTTGAAAGAGAAGATACATTATATGTATTACTCTTTTTGAATAATCGACAACAACAAAGACCTAAACGTTCTTTAAATGCACTAAGTCCACTTATTTGAGAATCTCGAATCAATGTATCGTCACTTGCCGTGTTTGTCATCACATCAGACATGATCAAATATAAATGACAATTAGAAGGAAAATTAAGTCATGCATGAAAGTATCTATCCAAATTTTTTTTTCGAATAAGAAAAAAGAGAACGAAAAAAAAATAACGCAAATGATATTTATTTTAGTGCGATGATTTTCGATCAACAACAGACGATTCTTTTTCTTTCTTCTCTCTATGCTGCGATGGCCGAGTGGTTAAGGCGTCTGACTCGAAATCAGATGGGTTCTCCCGCGTAGGTTCGAATCCTACTCGCAGCGCTTCTCTTTTTTTTCATCGTATACGAAACAAAGATTTTCATAAATCCAAAACGAAAAGTGTGTTTTATTTTTTTTCTCTTTATTAACAACAAAAGAAAAGAAATGTTTTATTTAATTTAAATCAATCAATGAATCATCCGTATTAGGTTGTTCAAGAATATTTTTTTCATCAATGTCATTGATTTGGTTCGTTGATGGAGGAGAAGACGTTTTTCCAAATAAATGTTGAACAGTTTGTGTCAATAAAGTTGGATTAGTTTTTGTTGGCTTATTATCCTTTGTTGTAGATGTTACAATAAGAATATCGTCGTCGTCGTCATCATTTTTATGATCATTGTCTTTTACTTCTTTATTCGATTGAAGGACAAATGAATCATCTTTGTTCGAATTTGATTGATTATTCGTTGAATTTCTACGAAATAAAATATTCATACTTCTGTTAATTAAATGAGATAATTTCTTTTCTTCTTCGCCAAACATGGTTCGCAAAGATAATCGACCAATCAAAACTTAGTACTTCTTCATCTTGAGTGTCGCTTCTAAGAAACACGATGTAAGAAGCATGGAAAGAAAAAATGAAATTTGTTCATAAGAAGAAATGTCATCAGCTTTAAAAGAAAAGATTTTTATCGAAACAAATAATTCCAAATATTGTTTTCAAGGTTATCCATCGGAATTATCAGTTAATTCATTTATTGAACAAAAATCTTTTCAAGTAGGAATTCAGTCTTTTATTATCTTTATTCAACTTTTCTTTTGTAGAAAAAGTCTTCTTTACTTTATGATCAAATGTTTACAAAGAAAACTGATTTTAATCCAAGAGCACATCGAGATGATCGACAACATTCCAAATTTCAAGGATTAAATCAAGCTAAACAGGTTTATTGATTTCTCATTGGATTTCTCTATTTTAAAAAATTTTTCTTTTGAAAGGAAAAAGAAAAAAGTTATCCAAGTCGATCATCATCACAATATGGGCGTCGTATTAATACATCAGATTATTCAAATGATCGATCAAATGTCAAAATTGAACATTTGAAAAAAGATTTCTATCGAAATAATGGAATTTCAATGCAATAATCTTACGCAATCTTAACAAACATCTGCATTTTCTTTCACACATTCATTCTAGTCAAATCATTCCTCTATCGTTGTTTTCAAAGTGATTATATATTTTTTTGAAAAAGAATTTAATAAACAAAAAACCAAGTTTCTCAGAAGTTTATTGTTCATTTGTTTGGAAGATATCTTTATTGCAAGATTTGAGAACATACATTGAAGTGAACAATTCAAAAGTATTACATAACTTGTTTTGAGACGAGAAAACTTGTTTAAATACAAATATTCAAGTAATGAGTAGGAAATTGCTTTACATCATAAGGATTTTTCAGCTATATATTCTTATGAAAGAATTTGTTTGATAATTGATCTATACCTTCCGACTGATTGTTAAATGACACAAAGCTATCTTTCAAAAATAATTATAAATCTATTTTTCATATGACAGTATTATCATTGATATGAAAGGGAAATTCTCAATGGAGAATAATAAAAGATAATTTCAAAATTTTTTCAATCCGTTCAATGAAAATTCTATTTTGATGATTATGCTACGTGGAAAAGCTAAGGTTCAATTCATAATAAAAAAATGATTTGTTTTCTTTTTCTTTTGCTAATGAACAATATCTTTGAAGTGAAATGATAGTTGCATTCTTAATTTCTTTGAAAATTGATCTCATCAATACGAAATGAAATGAAAGGAATAGTTAGCTATCATATTTGTCGTTTAAATATCAATGGATTATCGATAGGAAAAAAACTATTTTTCGATACATATATAGTAGTTCTTATGATCGAAAGGTAATCGTCGACAAAAGAATAAAAAGATAAAATCTGTTGGCCACGCCATATACTAACCGCACACTAAGCACGCCGTCTACGGATACTATTCATCGAAATTGAATTGGATATGTACGAAAGAAAAAAAGAAAAGCAAAGAAGTTGATAAGAAGAGATATTTAAATTCAATGATCGAATGATACTTCGTCTATATTTAGTAATGAATTTGTATTGTTCGTTTACTTCTCTGTTTTAGAAGGCAAACTCCAATTCTCCCTCTCCATCGTACGACACCGTCCTTCCATCTATTTCCCAACCCCGGGCACGATCTGCAGTTCGAGGTGGTTCGATAAGTTTTTACTACTAAAAATACCCCACATCAATTTGCATGCTTTTTTCTCATATAGGCTGTACAACAACAGCCTGTTCTACCTCGACTGCCAGGTATATTATATATAATATATTCATATGTGTTGAATAATAGAATTTTTTTAGATCGTGTTGCTCAACAATCCCGATCCGTTCCCGTAAGTTCTTCATTTTATCTTTTATTTTTCTTAAGAAATAACTCTAACGAAAGATCAGAGAATTATCTTTTTCTTTGTTAAGTACGACATATTCTATATAAACAACACGTTGTACTTATGTCATCGTAGTAACAAACACGTGTTTGTCCATTTGAGAGAAAACACATCTAATACACAGAAATTTAGAAGAAGAGGAAAAAGAATCGATGCTCCGTTTATACATTAAAGAGAAAGAAAACAGAAAACTTTCAATATTTGGAGTGAAAACGAATCTTATTTCCTTTTTCTTACATATGTTACATGCATCAATTAGATATTCCATAACCCTTTGAGTCCCAGTGGTACATATATGTACCACCTACGGAAAATTTCTGTTTTTCAAAACGTTTTCGAATTATTTGATGTTTTTAAGACTCGAAAATAATATTTACAACGAATAATGTTAATTAGCGTATAATTTCGAAACATTGTATAGATATTCCTTAGAATAGAGGTCATTGAATAGTGTACTGTCGCATTTCTGTATGTAATTTTGCAAACTTTTCAACATTGTAAATTTTGAAAAAACATGTTTTATGAGTTACTGTGTTGTAATGACTCTGAATGAATGCTTTCAAGAACCTAACTAATTTCTTTTCTAAAATAAAATGGATTTAGGATTTTGATGAGATATTTTTCGATGAAAGTAGAAATACAAATAGTTCTGAAGATAATGAATCAATAATTGAAGATTGAGGATGAAAAGCTGATAACTAAAACCAGGATTTGATATCACTTTCGATAAATATTAGGGAAAAACTGAAAAATGACGATGGTTAGTTCATTTGTGATATAATATTTCAACTTATCGTAGATGCGCTTGTTGTAGTATAAGAAAAAGAGAAAGAAAGAATGAATGAAACGTGTATCTATCGCCGTGTTTGTCGTTGTTTCAAAAATCGTTTTTAATGATCTCATCAAAACTATGTATATTCACAATGAACTGAATAAATGCATGCTGCTATGATGACATAGCTTTTTATTATAACCTAATCAGAGGTCTCGTAATACCATCTACAGACACCTAGAGCTATGTTTTGTCAAACTAAAATTCACGAAAAAAAAGTCGGGACTCAAGGGGATAAAATCTGTTTTCAACAATAGATCTTCACTCTCATTAAGCTGTTCGATAACACGATAAAAATTTATGCTAGATAATGAATGATGATTTTCCATTAAGAATCGTTCTGAATATAAAGACAAAAAGTATCAAATCATTTTTCCTATTATTTGACACATGAATACTTTCTGACTGTTTTTTTCAATCATCTACATGAACATGAAACAATATAAGATTGTTCATTATTGCCAATCACATAGATTTAATTCAAAATGAACTGAGAAACGCAACTGAGTGATTCACTTTGAATAAAAAAATTGGTATGACTTAGGTATTAGTCAACGTCATTCTTCTTCTTTCTTATCTCTTATTTTCTTATTCGTCGAAAATTAGTTATCTAGGCAACGAACGTACTCAGGTCAATGTAGAAAAAAAAGAATGAAATAAGAAAGACGAGATCATTGATACGTTTTGTTATTTAACTCATTATTATAGAGGAATACCCAGGTTATTATGGCACGGTCGGTTCCGGCCGGTTAGGTACGTTTTCCGACCGTTTCCTGCAAACTTCGAGCTGGAAACGGTCAGGAATTGATCGGATATTTCCTGTGCAATTCCAGTCGGAATCCGGC
Organism: Adineta ricciae; assembly: GCA_905250025.1. Lineage (NCBI taxonomy): Eukaryota > Metazoa > Rotifera > Eurotatoria > Adinetida > Adinetidae > Adineta > Adineta ricciae. Next base: position 16,610 of record CAJNOJ010000669.1, on the reverse strand, counting down.
GGCAAGGAACCTGCCGGACCTTGCTGGAATCGGCGAAAAGTGTGCCGGAATCGTGAAGAGCTGTACCGGAACAGACTCAGATTTCAACGGATCCAGTCGCCGGAATGATCGACCTGGGAGTTTTTATACTTTGTGATCTTTCAATATTAACAATCATTACTTACTCAATATGATTGAGATCATAAAGATCGCTGTTTGTAATGATCGACGTTAAAATCACTATATCAATTATAATGCTAGTACTATCACATGTTTCATTGCTACTTTGTTCATTGGTTGTAATTGCTCTGTTGTCTTCTCCTGTAAACAGAACTTTCCATATTGTATTGATGTGTAATGATAGCAAATTCTCATTGTTATCTATTGGAATGAGATTCAACCTATCACGAACATCATTCATAACAGTATTGAACAAAGAAGATTGAATATCAATGTTCATAGTGAAAAAATGCTCGAAATAGACTTAATGTACAGTGAATAAGAGAAGATCTTAACTGAACTATAAAAAAAGTTAATAAAGGGAATAAAGAACAAGCAGAGAATAGTTTGATTGACCAAAATCATTCACAACTAATTGTATCTGTTTTGATTCTATAAAATATTCGAATGTTTAGCATGACATCTATTTAACACCATGTTATAGATATTCTTCTCTGTTCATTAACTTCTATGTGTCGAGTACGATTCAAAATTTGATCAAAATGATTTTTTTTAAAAAAAACTTTCAATTTATTATTATATATTCTTAGTTTTTGAATATTTTAATTATGCTATTACTGAATATTCATATTTTCTTCAATCACCTTTACTTCGTAGTAAATTAAAAAATATGATTTTAAGATTAAACATCCAATAAAACATTTCATTTTTAATTCTTTCTATCTTTTTCAAATATATTTTTATATGAATTTTTTAATAAAAAAGAATTTCATTTTGTTCTCTTTGAATAATTCTTCTCATACTAATCTTTTCGATTGGTTAGTTATGAGAAAAATAAATGAAAAATCAAGGATACGTTAATCTTTTATTTAAAAAAAAAAACAAGAAAAAAACCGAAGAACGGAAAGTTTGTTGTGGAAGAGAAAGAGGATACGGGTGAGTTATTGACGACGAGGAAGATGATCGAGCGTTTGTTGTTGTAATTGTTGTTGCTGTCGGAGAATCTGCAGCATTTCTTGTTGTAGTTTTTGTTGATTTTCCTGCAGTTTTTGTTGTTGTTGGAGGATGTTGAGGATTTGTTGTTGAGTACGCAGGTAGGTGACATCGGGCTAAAAGAAAAAAGTATAACTAATGACGAATAGATGGAAAAGAAATCAATTTCATAATATTTATCTCTATTGAATGTATGTACACTAGAAGTCTGCGATTTTCCTGTGCAAACCGTGTTATGAATTATTTTCTCATCAAAATATTATCCTGTTGATACGATCAACTGAACAATCTATTTTTCTCATTGGAAGATACAATACATATGGATGACAACACTTACAAGATCTGAATCGTTGTATGTTAAATACTCTTTTTCACACATTGATACTACCCAGGTCGATCATTCCGGCGACTGGATCCGTTGAAATCTGAGTCTGTTCCGGTACAGCTCTTCACGATTCCGGCACACTTTTTATGAAAACTTATTGGTTAGATGTTTAAATGAAGGACCATTTTCGTTGTCATCAAACAATGAATGTAAATACATTCGTATTATTATGCAAATATGTGAAGAATTCGAACGAGATCTATGTCTTGGTATAATGCAATTACTCAAAACTACCATTGAAGCGACGAATAGTCATACAAATTCAGAAATAAATTCGGTGAGTATTTGGTTATTCATCTCTTATTATATGAAATATTTCAATCTATTTTGTCTTCGATCATTAAGGTATGGTTGATATTCAATCTCGTATGAACAATCAATAAACTATCTAGTCAGATATTCTTGTTAAAAGTTTCTTTTCTATATTTTCTATGATTAATTATTTGTATAAAATTCGCTCTAAAATCTTCTTTTTTTTTTCTAGATGATTGATTCTTCAATCAAATTGCCAGATCTTTGTTGGTTTAATATTTGTCAACATTTATCAGTAGGCGAAATAGCTCAATTATCATCAACATGCCAAACGTCGCGTCATATGTTATGGTCACGTGAATCATCTTTGTGGTTTTATTTAATTTAATTGAAATGTAAATCAATTGCTCTTTATCGATCAATAAGAGATTTAATGGATGAAGATGAAAATGCAATTATTTTCGAGAATGAACGATTTTCTCAAAGACTTCTATCAGAAATCAAAAGTTACACAGTTTTCTATGAAAAATTTCTCAATCTGGGACAGTTTTATTCTTGGTATACTCATTTTACTTCTGCAAAAAAAGATATACGTGGCTTTTTTGCCTACAGACGATTTATGTATCCAAATCGTATTCGATTGTTTTATCATGTTCCAATGTTAGATGGTTCAATTCTATTATCATCGAAATTATTTCGTTTATATTATTATCGGTGAGCAATCGTTTTGTTCATTAGAAATATTTATCAAAAGGAAACAAAGTTTTTTCTTTCAAATGATATTACATTTGTATTTAACCATTCTAATACCTTTTTTTTCTTTTTAGATCAAATAAGAAAAGCATTTTAGTACCGATTGGTGTACTTATTTATTCTTATCTAATTGATAATTGTAGTTGTTTATCTGTTGATGATATGGTTTTTAGAGAATGTACAAGTTCAATAATTCAACTAAAACCAATGAAGATTGACGATGATGGTGGAATTCCTCTTATAAAATCTCATGACTTATCAATTGCTCATCCTTTAACACTTTTCTTTTTCAATAAAACACCTTTATGGGATAATTTACTTCCAGGTCGTTACGATTTAACATGTCAAATGCAGTTACGACGTCAGGTAGAAGAACTTTTCAAATATTTCAACTCAAATAGAGTTAATCAAAACAAATCTCACAAAATAATTTATTCTTTTAGTTGTTCGATCAATCTTCTATTAATTCTAATTTACTTAATGCAGCTCCTATTGATATTAGTTTATTAGGTGATAGAGCAGATCGCGGTGGTCAATCGAAATTACTTCGATATAATTTCTTGATAGAAAAACATCAGATGTACGGTGATGATCAATGGTTTAATATTACTCTTATCGAAAATTTTCTTCTCAATGATATTTCCAATATTTACTTTGGTATTCGTGTTCAAAATGGTTATTTAACTTTCTTCAATATTTGGATAAAAAGTATTCAATTGAATTTAATTTCAATTAATTAAATATTTCTTCTTTTTTATCTTTGAAATCTTCGAAAGGAAAAAATTTTCGAAAATATTGTTTTTGTCTAAAATAAATGTGTACCGTTGTATAGAAAAATAATGAAATCAAAATTAATACTATCTTGATTTCGTATAATATGACTGAAAATTGTAGAAAATTTTTGACATCTTATTGGATGTGTTTTGAAATGATTGTTTAATCTTTAGTTACGGATCAACCATATATATGGTGTTGAAAGTTTTGTAGATATTGTTGTCATTACAATATCATTTAGACTTGATCGAAAAGACTCCGCTCTTTTTTTTCGTATCTTGGTAATATTATTAGACAAAAATGTACCTATACACGTTGTGAATGTGATGTTTGTAACGTCGGGCTTTGTGTGATAACTTGTTTTGAGGATTATCATACTTGAAAACACTTTTTAATACTTCTATATATGAATAAAAGTTATTACAGACTGCTTTAGAAAGAAGAAAAAACCGTTATCAAAGGATTAATTGATTATGAATAAAATAAAAGTTTATTTACGAAGAATTTAGGTCGATTGTTTGAGTCATATGCGATTATTTGATGAAGCACAATAATTAATCAATGAATATGAAAAATTTAATGTTCCTTATCGAACCATATACAGTAAGTTATCTTTCTGTTTAATAGTAATTAAATGACGAAAATATCATTGTATTCTTTTCAAAAGTGACAATGATATGAAGTTCTTTTAATCATCGTCAAATTGTTCTCTCAGAAAAATGATATAAACAAATGAAAATCTCATTCCCTGAAAAACAACAACACTCATTTACTTGCTGCTTCTATTCTTCTATCGGAGATTGTCAATCAGCTGGAGAAGAATAAATAAATCGAACAAAACAATTCAATAATAATGTCAAAGTTCGATTATCATGGACTAAAGTCAATGGTGATCATGAATATAATTCAAGTTGGATTACTCATCCACTAAAAGCTTGATCATACTCTTGAAATTCAAGTAATAGGTGTAAAAGATAATTGTATAGAACTTTCAAGACAAGAACAGAAATAAATCTTGAATTACTTCAATTTAATCAATATTATATAAAAATTGAGAGAAGATCGATACGATTTGTAAGAATTCTTTATCGAAAATATTTTGTTAGAAAAAATAAATCAATCAATTTCTCAATAAACTTCATTCATATTACAAAGATATTAAAATTCAATAAAGAACTTTGCGATTATTGATTAATTACCGAAATAATCGTACAATTTATTTAGTTTTAATATTATTTTCGTAAATTATAATCAATTATTTTAATAAAATTAATATTGAAAATATATCTTCGTTTTCTTTATTTATCATAAAAGTAAAATCGTGTTTATTATACAAAGAAAAGATAGTAGAAATTAAAATTGAAAAGCTTCTTCTTCCGGTGTCATAATAAGTTTAAAAACATGTTGTTGTTGTCCTAAAACTTGATTTTCTTGTGAATGTTGTAAAGTTGCTTGTTGTTCACATTTTTCACAAAATGTCAATGAAGGACAATGAACACAGTCAAAACGAATTCCATTAACTTCATTCTTACATTGATCGCAACTAAAAATGAAAATTTCAAAAGAATTTTTTCTTTCATTGAATAGACATACGTAACACCATTATGATGAACAATCGCATTTTCTGGTCTCGGAAGATCGAGGATCGTCTGTTTCGGTTGTTTTGTAGCTGATGCTTGATAAGCTTTGGCTTGTGCCCAATTGAATCGGTGTCCACAGCCCGATTGAACATTTCCACCATGTGCGTCTTGACCACATACCATTGTATCACAACCGTCAATACGTTCGACAACTCGTTGACATGATGGGCAAAGACGGCAGTTTTCTGCTTTATATCGCTCGTCATGCAGTAATTCGTCGTAACGACGACGTAATTCACGATTACGATTATCATTTTCTTTATGTTTTTGATTGTATTCATTTAATTGAACTTGATATGTTGTATCTTGTTCTGCTCGCTGCCTCAAATATCGTTCACGTTCTAAATAGACACGAAAAGAAATAAGAGAGAAGATCTTTTTATTCGATTTTCTAACCGGTTTGACACCAAAAGAACCAGCGCTGTGTAATCTGCGGAAGTTGTTGACATGTTGTTCTATAATGATATTGTTGATTACAAAGTGAACAAAATTCATGTTGACATAAAGGACAATTAACTTTAAAACGTTCATTGGGATCAGCAGCTTCAGCAACCCATGTACAATCTTGTTTCGGACATTTAATCATTCCAACTGTTCGACTTGAATAAACATCAAAGGTTTTTTTGATTTGATAATCTTGAATCTTCTTTAATTCTTCTATTGGTATACGAAGTTGATTTAGTTCACTTTCTTTCAATACATTTGGACAAAGTGCACAAGTCAAAATTTCTCCATTGCTCATCTTTGTTTGACAAGATTGATAGTAACATTTGTAACATAATTTATGACTGTCATTGCAATCGAACACATAAATATCATCATATGGACATGCTTCTAAACAAATGTCACAATCTCGTCGTGGTAAATCAAACGGAAATGTTGAACCTGCAAATGAAATTTAATTTGAATGAGAGAAAAACACAAGAAAGTATATAATTACCATAAACAGCCAATGTTTGAATAATTGAATGAGGATCTATTGAAGAAGACGAAGATTTGTTTTGTTGTTGAAGAAAGAATCGTATTTGTTCTTTAGTAAATGGATATTTTGTTCTGAAAACAATAAATTCAATAAATTTTTCATTGAATGAGATTTGATTTGCTCGACATTCTCTTGAATGATTTTCTAATTGATTCGTTGAATATGGTAAATAACAAAATTCACAAGGAATCAAATCATCATTGCATTGCTCAAAATGATCATCAAATGTTTCATATTCATTTAAATTTATGTAAAATTTACATTTTGAACAGAATGGTCGTTGTTTTCCTTGAACAAGATTGAGAAGTCGATCATACCAACGACGTTCGAGTGGAATCGATGAAATATCATGACGAGATAATTCATAATCACATTTATTTTTACAACAAACAGGTTTTTCACGATTAAGAGCAAATTCTTTCAGTGACTTTTGAAGACAAATCAAACAATATTGATGATTATAATCACACGATATCATATAAAATGCGTCATTATCATTTTCTTTCGAACGATTACTAAAAATAAAATCAATTTTAAGATGAAATCTTGTTTTTCTATTTACCATGAAAAGCATTTCGTATTCAAAAGTTGTTCATTTCGATTCAAACATAATAAAACATGATTTTCATAATCTTCGATATTAATTGCTTTGAAACATAAAATACAATCTCTTTTCTTTGGTTTAACTTCATTCGATGATGCATTAAAAGTATTTATGTCATTCTAAAAGAGAATTTATGTTAAAAACAAACAATACGATTTGCAGTTGATCTGAGATTCAAATGCGAATTTACATCGTTTGATGAATTGAATGTTGTTGTTGGATTTATTTTAGGTTTTATTTCTTTTACTTTGGGAATCACATCTGAATATTCAATCTAAAGAAATTCAACTTAGAAATCATTGTCATTTAGATGAAAAATTATACTTTCGGATTATTTTGATCAATCGAGCAAGAAGAAATATCTTCAGATTCATCAATAAAATTCGAATATAAAGCGCATTGTTTCTCATTTTCATTATTTGAATTGTTCTGAATAAGAAAAAGAATGAAAAGGTAAAAAAAACGAAACAAAACCTGACTTGTAACTGATTCGATGAACAAATTGCCATATGAACAACGAAATCCTTTTCATCAACATTTTGTGAACATAAAATACATTTTTTGGTGACGAGATTTGTCTATGAACAAATTGATTTGAGAAAAGTTGTTCAAATATTCAATTCATTATTTTTACTGAACGGTCTTCTTCGATTGGTGTCTTCTTTATTGGTTTTATTGTTGTTTGCAACGGTTTCTGTTCATTCTATTTTATTGTATCTTTAAATTTGAGTAAAAACAAAAGAAGAAATGAGAAAATTTACTGTTGAACTATGTTGTTGTTGTGTGACATTGTCACTTAAACAATTGCGACAATGTTTTTCAAAATCATATTCATTAATATATTGTGAACATAAGATACATCGCTTTTGATTTGAATTCGTTTTATCGACGAAAACAATTTGGTTTATCTATGAAGAAAATGTCTTTCGGTTTTTGTTCGTTTCATCAATAGAAATATTTAACAAACTTGAATAGGTGATTGACCTCTTGGTGTCTGAAATACTGAATCATCTTTTTCTTCATCAGATAAACAAGTTTGATAATGTGAAAATAAATCTTCAACAAGTTTATGACAACGTGGACAAGTCTTCATTTGAGTTGATGGATCTTTCTCAAAAGATTCATTAATTATCGCTGATCGACAGTTGAGTATATGATTATGAATATCGTTTTCTGACACAACCTTTGTACATTGACTACACTGTCGAGAACCGGACGGATGACCATTCATTATCGAGTCTTATCAGTCTTTTTCTGCACCCTAAATAAACATCATAAGTAGAAAAATGTGAATTCAGTTGCTTTTCTTCATGAGAAAAAAAGAAGAAAATGTCTATTTTCTTAAAGATATTTTTGTATTTTGTTGTTAATCATCAAGATGACATTGAAGATACTCTCTTTCAATTAATTTCATCAGTTTTTCTCTTCCAAATTGAGACAGTCTGATGTAAATCAATTAATATAGATTGATCGATAAATGGTTCTCGTTAAATAACGAATAAAGTTTTGTTCCGAACAGATGTCGCTTCTTTATTGAAAATATCATGTTTAACATTTCAATAATCTTACTCAATATGAAAATAATCGAAACGAAGAATATGCAAAGATGAAGGTCTAAATTTGTTTCTTGGACATATATGTAATCATACAAATGAATTGAATTAACTGAAAAATGGGTAAATTTGTTCATGCAGATGACCATCGTCAAGGATAAGAGATGTTCTATATAAGAAGAGTTGAAAAAGAGAGAATTTCAAGCAGAATAAAAGAACGAAAACGAGATGAATTTATTCATTTTTTTGTCTTTATTCATTTTAATAAAATTCCCTGCAGCAGAAACAAATGATATTTGTAATCATGGACAATTGATTTCAACTGTTAATGAAACTGAATTCGATTGTAAATGTGATCGTGGTTGGATCAATTCAAAAGATCAAACAAATTATTGTAATTATGAACAAAAATCTCAATTGGCATCTTTTCTTCTTTCATTTTTTCTTGGACTTTTCGGTGCTGATTGGTATTATTTAAGTGTTGGAAATGGTGGTTATATAGCTGGGGCTATTTTTAAAATGTTAACTCTTGGTGGATTTGGTATTTGGTGGTTAGTTGATTGGATTAGAATCTTAACAAATGCATTTCCTGATGGAAATGGACAACCATTACTTCCATGGAATCCATGAAGAGACAAAGATATCCTTCGTTTCACTTGTCAGAATGTGCAGAAATTGACAATTTAGTTATATATTGTGCAATTCATAAAATGAGAAAAGTTCAATTGAAATGCAAAATAAAAAGAAGAGAAAGCGAAGTTTTGTTCGTTTTATTGCATTTGTGGTGCAATGTATCTTGTCCAAATCATATTTTTCAATTCACTACGAAGTAATGCTGATTGAAGAAAACACGCATAACCAGTTATTGCATGATTAAAGTATTCAAATCCTATTGAAAAGAGAGAGAGAAAAAACAGAAAGGAAATTCTGCAGAAAGAAATGAATTTGTCAACAAACCTAGACAAATGTAGAAAAAGATTGAATAATTCTTATGGAAAAGTTCATTTCGATCAAATTTGAGACAAATATAAAAAGTGAGAAATGCTCGGGGAAGAATTGCAATGGAAAGAATCGTTAAAAAAAGTAAAATTCCAATCGATTCTTTAACTTTGACTTGTAAGGATAATGGTAATCGACGAATTTCTCTCAACAAAAGAATATTTACTAATAAAATACTTGCGATAGGTAATGAAGTATCAAGAATCAAAAGTGAAATAATTCGAAATAAATTCTCGTGAAATCTTATAAATCCAAAAAGATATTTTTCATTTGTTTTCATAACAACCATAAAATAATTATAATTAATTTCAATAGATTTATATCGTTGAGTGAAATAATATGGATATTGACTTACAAGTGCTGAGATTAAGATGAAAACAATCAAAATTATGAATTGACGATGTTGTTTGCGTTTGTGCTTCGAACGCCAATCAAGGTGTGTATGATGTTCCCAATAACGAACAGTGAGGAGACGCTCAATTGCCATCAAAACCTGATTGAAAAGAAAATCGAAAATTGTGTTTTTTTTCTATTCAGACAGAATTTATTTACTTTGCACCAGTTAACAACAAATATTGGATAACGATCCGTTGCGATATAAATAAATTTCGTGAATAAATTCAAAGGAACGACATTAGCAAATAGAAAATAATAGAATATTGAGGAAAATAAACGAATACAATCGAAAAATGCAACTGTACCAATCAATAGTCCATAACTTACATGACGAAAAGATGTTTTAAAAATGATATAAATCAATGCTAAATTTCCTAAAACACCCAATACACAACATATCGAGGATAAAATACGAATTGTTTCAAAGATGGTTAACAAATTTTGATCATCGTTGATTGTGAAATTTTTCAACTTGAATACATTTAATTGAGATTTATTTATGAAATGACTAGTTGGTCCATTGCTGATCATCGTTGTGAAAAGAGACATAAATAAAAAAAATCTCATCTCTTCTTGTTCTTCTATACTCTTTAATTATTCAATGATCAAATCTGTTTACTATCAATCGAGGCTTATTTAATCAATATGAGTTTTTTTCTCTCTCAATTACTTTTGGGAATGAATCAATTCTTTTGCTTTAACAAAAAAAGATAATACATGTTTTATATCATTAATTTTTTTTAATGTGCCGACATACACTTACATCTATGTTATCAACAATCAGCTAATCTTTCTCCTAAATCATTTTCATTATGATGTTACCGATCTTCAAGGCGCAAATGTCTGAAGACGAAGATAGATTTAAATAAGAGTTTTCACTTTATTTCCTCTCGGAGATCAAAGAAGACAAGAATTCGAAGAAAAATTCCAACGCGAGAAAAACAAAAATTCTAAGTTCATTGTTTAATAGCGTTGTTGGTATTTGAATACACGTTGAAGCTAGAAGAAAAGCAGACAATTATTAATATCGAATAAGGTTTATCTCAATGTAAAAGAAACGTACGTCAACTGCAACAACAGCACGTCGCAAAGCGCTTCGAATTGCTTCATTGTATTTTGGATCAACAATAATATCAAAATCAATGATTAAGTTATTTTTCTTATCGGTTGAGATATTGGTAATGTCAATCGACTTCAGACCAACTCTCTGGAATTTACGAATTTCAGCTGCTAAGACATATTTAAAGTTTTGAGGGAATCGTCCACAGAGTCGACTGGAGATTTGTTCCAAGGTTACACCTTCCAACAACAATGTAGAACTAATTTTACGTAAGGCACACTTGGCACAAGTTGAATCGAATCGACCATCTTTACTGTATGGAACATCAGCTGATGTCGACAAAATCTTGAAAGCAAAAGACGAGCTTATAATAAGGAACACCTAATTTACTCTTACTCGAACAACATGGCCAGTACGGCGCTTCGTCACTTGGGTCTTTCGTGTTGGTTTCGGTTTACCTTCTTCAGATGATGATGACGAATCAGCTAAAATACAATCCATACAACTTGTGCGATACCTACAGCGCTCCATCCTAACTTACATGAATCAGACTCCGAACTACGTTGTGGGCAACCAGTCTTTCCTGCACCGCCCGACGGTTTTCGTGTTTTCTTCACAACCGTTGTACCTGGAGCCGCTTTCGTAGAACCATGCACTATAGTGCCTGGAGCCTTCGTTCCAACTGGTCCTTTCGTGGCTGGTGTCTTCGTCGCCTTGCTGGCACCTGGAGCTTTGGTTCGCTTGGTCACACCAGATGGACGCGGTTTACGGCTTCCATGTTGGTGTTCATCAGAATCTGAACTGCTGTCGTCCGCACGCTTTGCTAAAACAAACAACGGACCAATGCCGCAAAATCACCCAACGTCGTTACTTACTTGGTTTTGGTCCTGCAGAGGCTTTCGTGGCTGGAGCCTTACTTCCAGCTGGTCGCTTAGTGCCTGGTGTTCTGGTGGCCGTACCGTTGGCAACGGGTCCCTTCGTTGCTGGACCCTTGGTGGCTGGCGCCTTCGTAGCCTTGGTGGCACCTGGAGCTTTGGTTCCCTTGGTGACGCCCGATGGACGTGGTTTGCGACTTCCATGTGGCTGTTCGTCAGAGTCTGAACTGCTGTCGTCCACATGTTTAGCTAGCACAAACGAAACGTAGAATAACGCGGAACGGGCGAACATCTTCGCTCACTTGGTTTTGGTCCTGCAGAGGCTTTCGTGGCTGGAGCTTTAGTTCCAGCTGGTCCCTTGGTGGCTAGAGCCTTGGTGGCCTTGGTAGCACCTGGAGCTTTGGTTCCCTTGGTGACGCCAGATGGACGTGGCTTGCGGCTTCCACGTGGCTTTTCGTCAGAATCTGAACTGCTGTCGTCCACATGTTTAGCTAGCACAAATGAAACGTAGAATGTCGCAGAACGGGCGAACGTCTTCGCTTACTTGGTTTTGGTCCTGAAGAGGCTTTCGTGGCTGGAGCTTTAGTTCCAGCTGGCCCCTTCGTGGCTGAGGCTTCAGTGACTGTACCGTTTGCAACGGGTCCCTTGGTGGCTGGAGCCTTGGTGGCACCTGGAGCTTTGGTTCCCTTGGTGACGCCCGATGGACGTGGCTTGCGGGTTCCATGTGGCTTTTCGTCAGAATCTGAACTGCTGTCGTCCACATGTTTAGCTAGCACAAACGAAACGTAGAACGTCGCAGAACGGGCGAACGTCTTCGCTTACTTGGTTTTGGTCCTGAAGAGGCCTTCGTGGCTGGAGCTTTAGTTCCATGTGTACCCTTTGTAGCACTGTGTGATGCAGCTGAAGCGTGTGTGGGTTGAGCACCTTTTGTTGTTCCAGCTGGCTTAGTCTGTTTGCTGGACTTCTTCTCTCCGCTCTCGCTGGACGAATCGTCTTTACCACCGGCTTTCTTCGCTGAAAGAAAGAGCAGTCAGCTACAAGACGTTGTCTCGGCTGATACTCACTTGTTTTCACTGGCTTAGCAGTTCCGGCAGCCTTGGTTGTAGCGTGTGGTGCAGCTGACTCATGTGTGGGTTGAGCAGCCTTAGTTGTAGCGTGTGGTGCAGCTGAAGCGTGTGTGGGTTGAGCACCTTTTGTTGTTCCAGCTGGCTTAGTCTGTTTGCTGGACTTCTTCTCTCCGCTCTCGCTGGACGAATCGTCTTTACCACCGGCTTTCTTCGCTGAAAGAAAGAGCAGTCAGCTACAAGACGTTGTCTCGGCTGATACTCACTTGTTTTCACTGG
>CAJNOJ010000668.1:0-32787 GCA_905250025.1 Adineta ricciae | reverse complement strand
CGTTCACACCACCAAATGGAACTTGTGGATCGACATGTTTGGCAGAACACATAATTCTATTGAGTTTCCCTAATAAAGTTAAGCCAACCATACTCATTTCATCAATTAACAGATATTCAACAGGTCTCCATTCGTTTTCAAGTTTGGAGTCACCTGGCTTGATAGTACGTGGCTTTCGTGAATTACGTTGTTCGCCTAAAAATGAATGAATTGTCATGCCGTCAATTTCAGCAGCTGAAATTCCAGTAGGTGCGAGTTTTCGCATCATTTGCATTCTTTTTGTAATGAGAAAATATTTTGTAAGAGCACGAATCAGTTGTGATTTGCCCGTTCCACCACAACCAGGTATACACATAATGAGTTGACCATTATTGTCCCCTAAAATAGATTTTTGAATGAAAGAAATAATGATTTATTTCATGAAAATACCTGTACGACATCGACTATCACCATCGAGATGATTTGTTATTATTAAGAATGCAGCTTTTTGTTCTTTGTTCAATGTAAATTCAGCAATGATGCTAGTTTGAGTTGAGTAATTGTTTTTAACTACGAGCACTGGAGGAATTGATGTCTTTTTTTCGAAATTATTCCGATTATCATATGGATTGACTACAGTTACAACGGCGTTAGTTACATCATCAAAATGCAATATATCATCATCATTGTTATCTTTGCCCGAAATCAAACTGCGTCTAATTCGTTCTTTTTCAATCTTCAATTGATCTTGCCATTTTAAATTAAGTTTAATTAGATTAGACGTTGCAGGAATGAACGGTACAATTTGTCGATCAATACCTGTAATTGAAACATGTTGATCTGGTTCTAGAAGAATTTTTTTAATGGTATGAGTCATAAAACAATTAACACTTACGATTCTTGTGATTGAAACGTCCAACTTTTTCGACAGCTTCAACAGTTTCTCGAATATACACATTTTCTGTTGATTTTTTTGTGGCATTAATTGCAGCAGCTGTAAATTCATCTACGCTGCCTATTAGTTGAATCAAATCGTCGATATCATCTACTTCATATTCACCATCAACACCTTGATTCGATGGTACCAATGTAGGTTCAATCGAATCGTTATCGACTTGGGCTTCGGCAATAACTTTAAGTAAATGTTCATCACGATCTTTTTTACATTCATGTAAAAGTTGAATATTTTCTATAATCTTCCATGAATGAGCAGAAATAAGAAATTTTCGAGATTCGAATGNTAGACGTTGCAGAAACAAAAGGTACAATTTGTCGATCATTGCCCGTATTTGAAACATGTTGAGTTTGTTCTAAAACAATTTTTTTCTGAATGGTATGAGTCATAAAACAATTAACACTTACGATTCTTGTGATTGAAACGTCCAACTTTTTCGACAGCTTCAACAGTTTCTCGAATATACACATTTTCTGTTGATTTTTTTGTGGCATTAATTGCAGCAGCAGTAAATTCATCTACGCTGCCTATTAGTTGAATCAAATCGTCGATATCATCTACTTCATATTCACCATCAACACCTTGATTCGATGGTAATAATGTAGGCTCAATCGTATCGTTATCGACTTGTGCTTCGGCAATAACTCTAACTAAATGTTCATTACGATCTTGTTTACATTCATGTAAAAGTTGAATATTTTCTATAATCTTCCATGAATGAACAGAAATAAGATATTTTCGACGGATTGACGGAAAATGTCGAAAAAAAAGCAGGAAAATATCGAAAGGAGTTTTGAGCGAAGGTTGTCGGTTCAAGAAGGAAAATGTCGAAAAAAATGAACTTCAGATAGGAAAGATGTCTGTACATGCCGTCCTTTTGTTTTCTCAACTGCTATTGGCTCTCGATATTACGTTTAGTTTCATCGGTTGCAAAGAGTACAGTTATTTCTTTTAGATCCTCGCTTTATTGTTGTCAGAGTTTAATCGTATTCACTGCACGGACTGATCTGAAAAGTTCAGCAAGTGTATGTATGTCCTTTGTTTTCTATAAAAATCACTGCCTCGATCTCGCGGACTATAATATCCAATGAACATGTCCTTTGTTCATTATAAAAAGTAATCATCTAGATTTCGCGGACTGTACTAATCTCTACTTACGACATGCTTTGTGTTGTACAGTATTTAATGTCGTCGCTTTTTCTATTTTTAGCCATTCATGTTATATTTTTGATTCCAAGCTGTTATCGACATGCCATCGACAGAAAACAGTCCGTCCAGTTCGATGTCACCATCTAATCATCCAAGCATCTCGTTTGTAACTTCTAATAAAGGGAAACGATTGCTTTCGTTTGGTGAGTATCTATTCAAGTGTAACAAGACAACGCTGTCAAAACAATATTGGGTTTGTATTGAACATGGATGTGGCGTATTCATTCATACAAACCTAAACAATGAATTTTTATTGATTACTGGTGATCATAATCATGTTGCTCGTCCAGACATTCTGGAAATGAAAGTGTTGCGAGAAAAAATGAAAAATCGTATTTTAAATGAATCAACTTCTATTACAAAGATTTACGATGAAGAAGTTACCAAAGCTGCATTAGCTGAATCGATTGCTGCTCAGTTTCCAACTGTCGTCGAATATCGTAAGTGTCTTTACAGTAAAAAACGTGTGAAATTTCAAATTGGGTTTCTTATTATTAGGATCAAATATGAGTAAAGCTCGACGAAAAACAACTCCCGTCATTCCTTAATCATGCGTATTTGAAATTCCAGAATCATACCAAAAAACATTGTCAAACAAACAATTTTTGTTGATGGATTTCTATATGAAGCGTTCAAAAGAACGCGTAATTGTGTACGCAACTTCTCAACAACTGCGATTGTTATGCAGTAGTGCGACAATATTTATGGATGAAACATTCGGTGTTACTCCTGATGGCTTCGAACAAGTATTTTTAATTCACGTTCAGCATCTTGGTCAAAGTATATTGATTGTGTTACTGAAGCAGTTGCTATGTTTCTTTCAATCTATCATAAGGTTTGCCGGTGGCGTTTTGTTTGATGTCTAATCGACGAGCGTCGACGTACGTTGAATTATTCCAACGACTCAAACAAGAAGCAGAAGCATTAGACATGGAATTTCAACCGAAGCAAGTTGTGTCGGACTTCGAAGCAGCTTTGATACCAGCGGTTCGACAAGAGGTGAGTAATTTTTCTCTTCTATAATATGATATTAATATGGTTTATGTTCTTGTTTATTTTAGTTTCCTGGTGCACTTCATTCCGCTTGTCTGTTTCATTTTATGCAAAGCATCCATCGGAAGATAATTAGCCTGGGACTAAATCATGATTACACAAAATGCGCTGAAACACGAGACCAGTGCAAGCAGCTTATCGCTTTATGTTTGATGCCAATACAAGAAGTTGAATCTCAATTCAAGCGGCTTCGCAATGTAGCATCGGAATCATTGGATGATATTTTTATATATTTTGAACGTCAATGGATCAGTGGAAGAATTCCACTGAATATGTGGAAATTTCATGATCTCAATCACAGAACCAATAACATCTCAGAAGTTAATTAAAATATTTGATAAAAGGTAAAACGAACTTCTATATGGCGTTATCTTATTAGCATACAATCGTCGTTTCGGCTCACGCATTTTGAAAAAACACCCAAATGTATGGTCCTTTATACATCTGATTCAAAGCAAAAACGCCCGCTTCGAACATTTACTAGTTCAACTCAGTGCTGGTGCTAATGCATCAAAAGAATCGGCTCGAACAACAGCTTTTCAGCGACGATTCGAAAATCTTAAAACAAGATTTCAAAATGGCGAAATCAAGGCAAAAGAACTGCTAAAAGGCTATGGTTTACTGATAAATGGACGTAAAAGTTAATGATTTGTGATGTGCGATTTTTTCCTGCTGTGTTAGTTATTTTTATCGAATAAAGTTAAATAATCTTCTCGTAATAAAATAAGAGAAATGCGTCGTTTTTTCGATATTTTCCTTTTCGACATTTAACACCAAACCCATTGACATGACCTAGGGCAGAGGTATTCGACGAAAAAAAAGCATTACGAAAAGGTTCGAAACATACATGGGTAGACTCCATTTTTGATGAGGATTCCAAATATATAAAAAACAATAGACTAAAATGCAAATTTTTGGAAACCCAGCTTGTTTTTTCAAAGATTAGTTCCAAAATTACCTTCGAGTTTGCAACTTAAGAGACTTTTTGCCAATGAAAAGATGCCCCTTTATTTTGGCTATCGAACGCCGAAAACCGCAAGTCTCAATCTTGTTCCTAGCAAAAGTTACTCAAAAAATAGCCACACGCACGGATTTTTTGGACAGACATTAGAACTCGGTAAGGTCTATCGATATACTATCCTAGATACTATATTAGAGTAAGTTAGTATAGTAAAACTTATGAATGAATGATTTTCTTACTAACGAAGACTTTAAATGAGTCATAACGATTTTGCACCTTTGCATAAGTCACAGAGAAACAGGTCAAAAAATCAAGAAACCTCACTATATTTCACAGTACAACAAGAAATTCTTTTTTCATGCACTTGATATTACTATTCAAGATGAGAAACGAAGAAAATCTCGGATTTTCAGAGTTTCGTCTTCAACTTACTCGAGAACTCATTGAAGATTATGGGTCAATACGATTTACTGTTCGCTATTTCGATACTTTCATTGTTCAGATCATGATATTCATATTTTTGGTGAATCTAACAAAGTAAATCAGTTTCAAAAAGTTTAATCTTTATAATTTTTTCTGAAAATAAGCCAGTCGTGAAAAGATTAATAAAGAAGTTGTCAACAAAATCTAGTTTAGATAATTTTTATTTGAGAATGAAAACAACATGAATTAGAGGCTTCTATAAATAATGTTTGACGTGAAAATGCTGAAAACTTATGTAGAATTAAAAACATCCTTAGCATTTTTATCTCCGTAAATTGTTGTTTGTTCTGATTAAAATTATTGGTTGAATGGTATTCACATGAGTTTGTGTTCTTTGATATAAAATGCTTATCAAACTGAAATATTTCTTAAATTCTCTGCGAAATAATGTTGAAGTTAAGCAATGAACATAGAAGTTTATCTAAATAGAATCAAATTAGTTTCATTTGTCTAATACCCTAGACTTACTGAATAATTAATACCCAAAACCCAACTTAAAATTACAGTTAAATTTGTGAAAAATCGAATATCTAAACCAATGGAACTTGACAGTGTCCGCCAATATAGAAAACGATATATACCAATCTGCACAGTCGTAATGAAAAATATGATAACATTTGACAGCATGATAATGAATAATTGATTTTGCAAACGATTGTTATGCCTAACTGTTTGATTTCGATTTTGATTATTGATGTGTTGATGTACAATCCTTTTTTGAAGACGTATCTTGATAAACATATCAACAATAAAAACTAATATTAATCCAGCAGGTACAAGACAACTGATCGATAACTATTTATCAAATGAAATTATTAACAAATGATCGATATGAAAAGTATCTTACCTGTACAACAGGCCAGGTTTCATAATAAAAATTGAAAAAATCGTCTCCTGCAATACGCAATGGCATACAATTTATCAATGGTATCTGTAGATAAAACGGTTGATACAATGATGTTAAGAACATGGCATGAAGACCTATTGTGGTACTTAATAGAATAGCTAGAACTATTAAAGCTTTCTTTTGAGTGCAAATAGCAGTTGATTTGTATGGAAATCGTGTTCGAATCCATCGATCCATTGCAATAAAGACAAGAATCCACGCTGAACAAAATTGACTTGTACCCATAAGAAATTCACGCCAACGGCATGTATAAATAAAGTCACTAATTATATCCAAATCCAATCGTAAACCATAATGAATAAAATCAAAAGTTAATGAAGATAAGAAACATATATCTGAGATAGCTAATACCATGTATAATATACCAGTTGAACTGGCTCTTAGTGTTGGTCGAGCAAATGTAAGTAGACTAGCACTATTCCCAGTATAACCAAGAATAAATAAACTTAGATAACCCCACAAATAAAATTTCATAGCAAGAGATGGATAGAAATAATCATCGAGGATGCTTTGGTCGCGGGATTCAATGAGCATACCAGATGCAGTTTCCATATTGTTGCTAAATAATCTATGTTGATTAATAACAGAATATAACAACAAAAGACTTCACTACACGTATATTTATATAGTGTTTGGTGTATTCTTTTCTTCGAGTTTCGAATACGTATAACTCTATCAGATTACAGTATGGGAGTATAAAAAAATATTTTCCAAGCTCAATTTTGCGTGAGCGATGGGGTAACGAAGAAAAGTACTTATTAATTACTACTATAAAATTAAATTTTTCTTGACGATCATAAAACCTCTCTTAATGATTAGAATATGTTGAGTATTGCATCTAGTGTGACGCACATTCTTCCTGAGTTTTCTTCTTAACGTTCTTTTCATACAAGCATGTCATAGTTATGGCATAAATACAGATTAAAATGTTAGGGAAAAGTGACAATATATTTTTCCAGATTATCATTTCTTTCGTTATTAAAATTTTTAATGAAAGTTCAAATTTTGAGATTGAGGGTATCCTGTCAATTAGGAAAAGACTTCTAGTTGTTTTCATATTTATAGGTCAGATATTATTCCCTTTTCTGAAAGAAAGGGTTATAGCGTCATAAATGACGCCACTAAAATGCAATAAGTGTGTTTGTTTGTTTGCATAATCCAATCAGATTGCAGCATTCCATAAATCAATGAAAACTTAACCAACCTCATTAGAAAATGACTGATGACAGGTAATCGGGGTCGAGGATCACGAATCCGAGGTTAGTGTTGCTTAATTAATTATTAGTTTTCCATTAACTAGCCACGACTTATTAAAATCCATTTCCAGAGTAGACTGAAGGATTTCTGACGTCGGGAAATTCGAATTAGAGGGTGAATTTCGTTTTATTCGCTGAGCCTGGACTTGTGCCTTCCTCTTTACAAAGGAGATATTTTTCTTTATCTGTTCTAAAATCTATTGTTGAAGATGGTGAGCCGAACACTATTCATGGACGTCATGCGTACAAAGATAGTAGGTCAAGAACTTACACGAAAAGATCTAATGCATTGTACATAATGATGTTTCTAATTGAAGCAATCCGAAAAAGTGATATGAGCTTACGTTAGTACCATCTCTGCTTTGTAGGCTACATACATCATGTCTTTTTATGGGAATTTAGTAAAAGTAGTTCGCAAAGTGATATACCCGTCGGTGGAATTCCATCTTAGTAACTACAGACACGTGGACTGTAGAAACAGTATTGTGAACACATGCAGCGCTATGAAAGATGTTCGTTTCGAAGCAAATCATACAATAAGACTTTCTTATCTAGTTTCTTTGGATAGTCGAATGAATAGAAGATCATGACTGTCGAAGTGACAATAAAAGAAAATCCAATCGTTCAGTTTGAAAGTTGATCAAAAGCGAAATGAATAGCAGAGACAGCATGGCAACGGCTAGCCGTGAGTGACCGACCGGAGGGAGGTCGACGAACGACTAGGCGTTTAAATGCTAGATCAATCCTAAATGTACGCTTAGAATAACCTTGCCAGGCTTCAGATAATTTTGAAAGGGATTTGACGAATGGATATTCCTTAATGAAAATATTCGACAGGGTACCATTTTGTTGACAGGAGAGAAAAGAATCGGTTTATCGCTAGAAGACACAAGCGAATGTTCAAACCTTTCAAGTAGTCTATTGTATATCATCCGTCTATGAGTGACTTAGTAGAGCATTTATGAAAATTTCCATGCGCGTGATGTGAAAAAAGAAAAACAGATGGCAAAGGTCAATGGTTGGTCGTGAGTGGCCGTCTGACTAGCCGTTGAGCGATGAATTTTTCAGTCAACATAGTTAGTACTGGAGAATTATCCAGGTCTGATCCTTAAAAAGACTTTTGCATCCTATTCATTCTAGTGTGTGACATAATGCCATGATTCAGCGGAGCACTAGCAGCAATCGCAGTGCGTTTTTTTCTCTTTCAAAGTCTCTGAATGTGTTCACCATTCGGAAAAGTCTTTCAGAAAAGGGTCAGCGAATCCAAAGGATGAGCGATACTTGTATGTATGAGACAAAAATATTTGGCCTTTCTTCTCTTTCGTAATTCATATGAGAATATTAATAGATTATTCTGTATGATTCTGAACAATACCACACTGAAAGACAACAAGAGGAGACAGCTTGTCTTATCATATGATTTTATTTTAATAATGATCGTTTTGACATGTTTTCTAAACAGCGACAGATAACAAAATACTGAAATAATTCGTGAGTTCAAATGTTCTCTATTACAAATATGACGAAAAAAAATGTAAGGTAGCTGAAACGGTGTGAATGTGATATAGATGTATGTAGTATTATCGCTCCAAAATAACTCGATTTTATATAACAACATCTTCCTATCTTAAACTGCTATCTTGAGGGTGTGTGTTAGATTTTAATTTAAAAGATATAATGACTGCAACATCGAAGGTAAAACGAGCTCAGTAGGATAAACGAAGACATAACAAAATTAAAAATAAAAGATCTCTCGATAAAACGTTTGATAAAGAATATAAACAAAAACAAGCTCTGAGACAAAGAAAACGTCGTGATAAGTTAAAGCAACAACAGCAAAATACAGCAACACCTACTCTTTCATCAGGAACAGGTTTAACAACAACGAAAAGTGATTTACGAAAGAAAGAAGGCCTACAAAGAAGAAGATCAAATACTTCAAAATTGAAAAAAGAAAATGCCGACCTACGTGCAAGTATTCGCCATTTAACGATCGAAAACAACAAGCTCAAACTTTCTCGACAACAAACACCTCCACGTCCATCACCAACCGAAATCTTACTAGATAATATCAGCCCATCGTCAAAGAAACGTGGTATTTTACGTATCAAAGATCAGAAGGAATATCTGCCACGTGGTTCTGCAAGAGATTTTCGGAAAAAATTGGGAGTCAATTTATCTAATTCTAATGCACCAAAGAAAACAACACCATCCATACTTCGAAATGCCATTGAACAATTTCTTCTTCAAGATCATATTTCAAAGTTATGTCCTGACAAGAATAAAGTAGTTGGTGATCATCAGGTTCGTTATCGTCTCAATCATCTTTCAACATTGCATCAGACGTTTGAATACGAGACAGATATCGTTGTTGACTATGTTACATTTACTCGTTACGTGCCAGATTATATTCAGAAACCTACTCATGAGAATTGGGGAACATGTTTGTGTGTAGTCTGTTTAAATCCACAAATGAAATTTGAAAAACTGAAACAATTAAAACAGAAACATCCTTCTATTCAACCTGTCATTCATGATACACCACTTGATTTATCAGAATTAGTGAAAGACGAAAACGAATTGGAGAAATTCAAACGTAAATTAATGAAACTAAACGACGAAAAATTAAACATAACTTACAGTGAATGGCAAAAAATAAAAAAACCAGATTGTGTGGCGCTGGTGTCAACAAAAGTAACACTGACTGTTTCAATGGAGGATCTTTTGGAAAAATTTATGATTGAAATTGATATACGTGTCTGATTAAAAAATTTTCTCGATCATGAAGTTCAGTTCTACTTTTGCATGAAGTTAGGTTTTGAAAGAGCATGTGTATAGAATACGAGAACAATTTAGAGCTGCCAATTCAGCAAAAACAAGAGCAAAGGAAGAAGATAACGTTGCAACAATTCAACTGGATTGGAGCGAGAATTATAACATGAAACAGGCGAGAGAAGAAAAAGGTAAGAATTTATATGCTGTTTTCGAGAATAACTTCACTTAGCTACAAGCGGTGAAGACTTTTCTCAGTCAACCTCTTAAACTATATGTTCGAAAATTTCTTCGTACTGTTTCTTTTCTGATTCATCTAGGTGCATATTATTTTGAGCAACACATTGCTCTCTTAACTGGTTATGTTTGGTTAAAGGGTGGCTCATTCAGTTTTGGTTGTGTTAGTGATGATACAAATCACATGTCTGAAGCTACATGGGCATCAACAAATGATTTACTCCAAGAGCTAGTTCACGAAAAAGAAATCACAATAATTAATATGATCTCGGACAGTCCTGTTTCACAATTTAGAAATAAGACAACCATCTATTTGATGAAACAATTCGCTATGAAGGAACAAGTTGATCTCAAGTGGATTTTCCTAGAGGCTGGACATGGTAAAGGAGTTGCAGATGCTGTTGGAGCTGCTTTAAAAATAAATTTTGATGAAGTAATATCCTACAAGCCTGATGATTCATTTAAAAATGCGATGGATTTATTAGATGCAGTTGAAAATTCATCTAACATTAAATTATTTATCTATGATAAATCAGATATTAAAACGCTGAAGAAATCAATACCAAAACTTGTTACAGTCAAAGGAACAGCTGAGTTTCATGAGATTATAGCAACAAAAGATGGGGCGCTTTATGCTAAAAACGTATCCAGTGCAAAAGAAAAGCAATTGAAAGCGCAGTTTTGAATTCCGTGATAAGGATGTTTACTTAGCAAAGATGTCGACTCTTTCCAGATATCGATGCTTGTGGCGTACATTCCTTTTTTTTTTATCTATTTCAAAATAAACAAGAAGAAACAGTGAAAAAGACTTCTCTTAATAGCTTTTAGATTGATATGAGAGATTACAAGTGAAGAAATCAAATTGTGAATCATTACGAATGAAATTAAAAATCTATTCAAACTTTGACACCTATGTCCACAAGGTATCCAGGATGAGAACAAAGGTTTTATGTATACTGAGTCGCTATAAATACACTCAAACCACTCGTCTGGGTTGAGATATATAGGTTTGACAGAGTTATCGATTCATGTGTAATATGTGCGTCTTTGCTTTAATGTCAAAGCATTTCTATACATTAGACGTTACACGTAAAACTCGGACTTTAGGGCATTGACTATCTCGGTCCGTTTGCATCTGGTAGTTGGGAAATTTTTATTGGATACTCAGAAAATGATGGAGAACAATATGTAAGTGTCAGATTCTCTCTAAACTCACTTTCATTTTTTTTCGTCAATTGTACAATAAAGTTGCAATTCACTCATATATAGGAGATAACAATGGTCAGCTCATCATGTGTATACCCGGATGTGGTGGTACAGGAAAATCCCAATTTATCCGTGCTGTTACTAAATATTTTGTTATTACAAACAGAGTACAAAAGATGCGAAAGCTAGCACCTACTGGAATTGCAGCCGCTGAAATTGGTGGTATGACTATCCATTCATTCTTAGGTGAACAACGCAATTCTGGAAAGCCACGAACTATTAAACCAGGNCCGAGTGTGTTTTTACTTTTTCGTAATCAACTCTTCTATATAGCCCTCCTCTCAGGCGCGGATGAAATGTTTTCTTCATTTCTGTCACATCCCTGCCCCGTCACCCCGCCTCCAGCCAACCTCGCGGCTCAGCATTCCTCCAAAATCATGTTTTACGAAGTTTTGAGCCTTTTTCACGAAAATGTTTTTTTGACCTTTGACCCTTGACCCCGACCCTCACCCCCTCCCCTCAACCAAGATCTAACCTCAACACACCTTCCAAACGATGTTTTATGAAGTTTTGAGCATTTTCAAAAAAAATGTTTTTATGACCTTTGACCTTTGACCCTGACACAAACAAACAGACAAACAGACAAACAAACTTTTTTTTCATATGACCCTCCTTTCAGTCGAGGGAATATCGAGATAGTGGTCGTCTTTCATCAACAACATTATTTATCAGTGGTGATGTAGCTAATCTATATACAATGATACCTCGAGATGGAGCAATACTTGCTTTACAGAAATTCTTAAATAAATATACTCAAAATCACCGAATTACTGGAATGACAATTGATACTATAACAAAACTGGCTCGTTTAGTTTTGGATACAAATTGTTTTGTATTTGAAGATAAATATTATTTACAAATTCGTGGTGAAGCTATGGGATCACCATTTACAATGACATTAGCAAATATCTATATGTTTGAATGGGAACAATCATTAATTGAATATCAAAAGGCACACAATGAAATCTATGACCGGTAAATTATTTTCGAAAGAAAACAAACTTTTCTTTAGTTGCTATATTTTTTTCTTTCAATACTTTCCTACAAAGATATATTGATGATTTCTTTATGAAGACGAATTCGTTATCTGATCTTAAAGTTCAATTAAATATTATCGAGACAAAAGATGCAAATACTCGAATTACTACAACAACTAGTTCAAAAATAGAATTTCTTGATGTACTAGTTGAAAATAATCATGGACAACTAAGAACTTCAGTATTTCATAAACCAACAGCTGAACCCTATATTATACCAGTTTTATCAGATCATCCACGTCATGTTCATCGTAATACAATCAAGGGACAATTAATTCGAGCAGCACGTCTCTGTTCTCATCTCGAAGATTTTAACAAAGAAAGATTGAATATTGAATTTACTTTACTATTAAATGGCTATCCATCAAGATTCATTTCTTATCATTTTAAAAAATTCTTTCAACAAAATAATATTTCACTCTTAATGGAAGAACCAGATCAAACCATATATCAAAGTTTTCACCGACATCTAATAAATAAACCAACACGAAGAGAACATCAAATGCAACAACGACCATCAAATATAAATCAATGTCAATATACAAATAAGAAAGCGATTCGTGTACATTATACTTTCGAAACGAGTCCAATTTTGAAGTTCAGCGATGAATTACGAAGTCTACGGAAACAACACTACCAAGATAATCATCCACTTATGAAACATGTCGCTTTACATATAGGTACAACCTCCAATAGAAATCTAAATCAATTATTGGTCAAAAAGAAACCGCCTCAAGCAAAGTTAATCCAAGTTTCACGCAATACCGCAACAACAGCACAGGATTAACGATCATACAGTTTACTCCATACTATTATAGACATGTAACCATTTACAACCTCTAACAACATTTCAACATGAATACTCATTGTCTGCCACACGCCGCTAATTTTCGTCATTTTTACAATTCATTTTCTTTCGTTTTCTTACTCATCCTCTAAGAGAAGTCAAACTTCTAACCCGACGATATTCCTTTTCCTTCTTCTTCTAGATATGATGAATGGGCCACTAAAATTCAACAAAATCTAGACCGTGGTAACTATTTTCCATCACTCACTCAATATAAATCGGATTATCCACCGCTTTCGAAATTTATGCTACAAAAATTGAAAGATTTCTATCTTTTGATTTGTTTGAGTTAAATTTCCATATGCAGATAACTAAAACAACCGACCAAAGATCCTTTGGAAAGATCGAAATCTAGATTATAGGGTTCCACTATATATAACTCACACCCTCACCCTCGTCCACCCACCCGAGATGCAAAGACTAGATAAACTCTACATCGAAACACAGATGCGTTTTGCAGAGTGGTTTTAACAAATTTTACAGAACACTCCAAATCTTCATTACTTGTCATCCACTTTTCGCATGTGATTTATTTGCATCTTTTGTAATTGAACAAATCTCTTGTATAATTCAAACTTTTTTCTATTCATTTATTGTTTGCAAATATAAGTACAAGTTTCTTTTCGAATTTTTCTGCAGATTAATTTTTTGTTTAGCTTCTTCAATCTATATTTGTTTATATTCAATCAATATTCAGTTGTTTTTTCTTTTCTTTTATGCAGCTGATCGTTCTATCCTTAGCGTGTCTTTACATCATAGAGAAATAAAGAAATACAGTTTGTATTATATTAGAAAGTATTTTTCTTGACTAAAACAAAGAAAAACAAATATCAAATTGATAATATATTGTGATATTTTCAGTCGAGGGTAATGCGAGTCACTCCCGACGAGCGTTATTTATTTCTAATATTCTGGTTTGTCTTTATCTAGTTTGCCAATTGTCCGTCTTGATGTGCTCATATGTATATCAATGTTTTTTTTCATTTTTCTATTAACAACTGTAAATATCTAGCTCTTCCAATGAAGTATTATTTATCAATAACATATCCCTCCTCGTATGAAAAAAACCGAAATCATATATACGGAATAGTCTAAATAAAGCATCTGCTTTTGTTTGTATTGTACATTTTAAATCTGTTTTCACACCGATTACCATAATGAATAACGATTATGTGGATTATTCTATATTACAACCTATTCAAAAATCAAACACTATACGAAATCACAGTAAATTTCTTTCTATTACTATCGAAATATTTTTCTTTCAGAAAAGGGTCAGCGAATCCGCAGGATAAGCGTTACTTGTTTTGTAGAGCTGCCTTTTACAGTGTAGTACTCACCCTCACACTTTAACCATCTCTTCTTTACATATCTTTGAAATCGGTGTTGTTTCATTAATAACACGTCCTTTAAGAGCTTCTCAAAAACGTTTTATTTCGATTTCTTCTAGTTCAAGAAGATGGTTATGGGATTCATTTGATTGCTCGAAGTTACAACTGAGGCCCGTATAAATATCTGCACCGTAGTTTTTTAGTTTTACAAATCCAATCAATTTTCGTTGATGTTTTCTTGTCAATTTTGTGAATAAAACCTTCTTTTACTAACATACAATTATCCTAACTAGAAGAAATAATGAACATGGTGCTTGTTTCAGTCATTGTACGATTAAGATCAGATGGATAAGAGGGAAAAACTGTATACATAAATATTTAAAAACGATTGAAGTCTATATATGCGATCATAAGACGATGTGTTCTTTTTTTTCCTATTATTTTAGAATATTCGACTTCAGATTGACTAATTTCGAAATAAGTGTCCTGTAGTACATACACCCTGGACAGGAAATTTGAGCAGCAAAGAAATAGAGACTATTTTATTCGATACTTCGAAACTTTCGACATTTTGTATCGTCGATATTTTATTCTTCGACTTTTTCTATATTCGACATTGCGTTTTTCGGCATTTATGCAGCAAATCATGACCATCATCGATGTGAGCTTTTCAGACCCGCGCTAGATTCCAAAAAAAGTTTTATTTCTCAGATCGCACTTTAATTCTGATCTAGATCACTACGCAATTACCTGAGCGAGTTATATTCCTCTTCATTGGTTATTTTTATTCATTCAATGAAGTGTATAATCAAATGAGAAATGTTATTGATGACTCTCACAATTGATACCAGTATATCCACTGAGGCAGACACAAATATACCGATTTTCATTAGAATAACATTTGCCTTGATTTCGACATGGTTGACTGACACAAGGATCTCCATCTAAAATGAATATTTCTACGAATCAATGGGAGCATTGAAAGAGACACGAGCTATACCAATTTTTTTGTCACAAAAAGCACCAATGTAACCAGTTTTACATTTACATCGAATAATAATCACTTCATCAAGCTTTTGCACTATTGGGTTACCATTTTCACCACAAGAGCTACAAAGATCACGACAGCCTACATCGTCAGAATGAGTTTTTGTGTCATCCTCGAATAAGCGATCAGAACTAAAGATCGTTTACTTTGCTTGACTTTTTCACATCTTTCTCCTTCATAATTATTCGGACAAATACAATGTAATTCTCGATCTTTACCATAACCTGTTCGATAACACGTACCACCGTTTTCACATATATTGCTGGAACATGTCGACCCTTCCAAAATATCATCGTTTGTATTATTCTAATAAAAAAGAGAATCGATTACCGTATTTATGTTCTTGACATTGTTCACCAACATAATCAGAAGGACAAAAACACTGAACTTCATAATCTTTTCCATAACCAGTTTGATGACAAGTTCCACCATTTTGACAAATATTTTCACGACAAGGAGGTCCTTATAGGAGAAAAGAAACCTTTTTCTAGTCATATCTGTTTATCTTACCTAGGCGAACTTCTTCGCATCGACTGCCAGAATAAAAACTTGGGCATTCACAGTACGGCCAAATCGTGGAGTTAATTTGATACATATAACATGTTCCACCGTTTAAGCAGTTATTGGAGGTACACAGAAGGCGTTCTGAATATGAAAACCAAAGAGATTATTCTTCGAAATCAAGTATTCCGACCAACCACCTCGAGTTTGAACGGCTTCGTTCGTTCGTTGTCCAGTAGTAATCGATGAACAGCAGTAAATAAGTACAAGAAATCGCCAAAGACTCGACATTAGGCCAAACAGAAGCTTGATCAAAAACGCTTTTCTTTTTTTCTGCAGGGATATATATATATATAATTTTTTTTTGGTGGAAACTGATCCCAGTGATCAATCACACCAAGAAATTCGAAACTAACTTTCTGGTAATGAAATAGCAATATGATTCCAATCAAATTTTAATTAAAAACAACTATCCCGAGACGTATCACAAGAGCAGTGGTGATGATATTAATCCATATCACGCAAACAGATCGAAAATCATCAGTCTAACACCAATTTTCACTGAATCTGTGTGATGCGGATAATTGTCTAGATCTGAATTTCCATCTTCTCATCTTCAACATGGTCTATATCTATATTCATGGTACAAAGGATGCTTATGTACGTGAATTTTCTGAAGTAACGTACGTTATGATGCATTATTTACTCTAGTAAATCAACGGATAGAATTACATGATAGTACAGTATAATCGATTAAAAATTTTCACCTATTATAATCTGTTGGCAAGCAGTTGGTGAGAGTATGGATGAGAAAGTAACAGTCGCCGTCACATTTCTCATCCTACTCACTCTAAACAAGGAAAAAGAATGATTTCACTTTTCATTTTTTATCATTTCTCTTCATTATTTAAACCTGCCATGTAGAAATAATGTTGTTCAAGGTTTGATTGGATATAAAGTGAACAGCACAAATATTCATGATTGAATCGATCCTTGATTTGCACACCCTTGATTTTTTCTTTTTTCCGTCTGGGTGTATTGCTTTCGTCTAGTGATCTATTCTTTTCATTCCATGAGATATTCCAACATGTCACTCGTCGTGTACATATACAAGTGACCGTTTCCTTTTCAAGACGAAGATCAGTTGTGTATACATTATTTGTGGTTTTTTATACCGTTGTTTATTATGTCTACAAAAATGACTATAGAGCCTATTTCCTTTCTTTGATCGGACTTCACGACGCGACACAGTCGATCAGATCAACTCAATAAAAATAAAAGAAATAATACTACTTCTGCAAAGAAAAAAGATCGACTTCTTATCACACAGTATCGTGTGATGGTGATGATTTTGTGATAGAAGAGATACCTGCGCTGACGTTACTGCGCTCATCTTTGTTTCTTCCGCTCAATAATCGCATCATTCTAACACAAAGCACACATATACACACTCATCTATCGACAGAAAACAGAACAGGTAATATCAAAGTATAGAAGTTGCACCTAAGTAAGAACAGACAACATGCGTACAGCGTATGCTAGTGAGAACGGCACAATATACGCTATCTGTTATCATATGATGATCGACGTTTTGAAAAGAATCACAGTTTCATTTTTGTAGTCTTTAAGAGACGGTCCATGAAAAAATCGAACTTTGCCAAAACATGGGGGTCAACCGATTTTGGATTTGACCCCCTAGGAAGTTAGGTAACATTGACCTATATATGAATCCAGAATATTACGGCCTAAAGATTTATTATAAGGAAGATAGGATATACNAACTGTGATCGACATCGTTCGTTTCTTATTTTCTTTTGTGTCGTATTTACTTTCAATAAACCAATCACTATCAATTACGAGACGACTTTATATAGAAACTGTTAGCTTATCCTTACAATCCAAAGACTCCTGCCCACTAGACGTTAATAGGCGGAACGGAAGGTAACGGAAAAGGCTGATGATCTGTATCGGTTCCGTTAGTGTGTGTGTGGTTGTCCTACTTCGGGTTTCGAGGAATAAGTGACGTGATCGAGGTCTTCTTGATAACGTTTTATTGATAAACGACGAGAGAAGAAAATAAGAAACGAACGATGTCGATCACAGTTCAAAGACAACTGCCTCTGTCTGATCTTACAAGTTCAAAGAGAGGTCAGACAGGCGGCATAGAGAGAAAACCAGGGAGAGAGAGAAAGGAGATCCATATATCATGGCATCGAACCGCACATAGGACATATAGATCTGAACAAAAAGAAAAAGGAAAATAAAATAAAATAGCACTAACAAAGTACTATCTGTTATCGCTAATAGAAACTCATCTGTCTTACATACATGATTAACATCCTCTAATTAATTATATTGGCGACGAATTGTCTGTCCACCGACGTCTTTTTCGCATATACGGTATCTGTATGTTCTAGGATAAATTACTATATCTAAGTATCGTTCACATGCCTGATCTTTTACTTATCACACTTACTATACGTGGTATAAATATCAGACTTAGCCGACAATCTTTTATATAAAAAACAAAAAACAAGAAAATCATTTTTCCTTACTTTTGGGACACTCTGTATAT
Organism: Adineta ricciae; assembly: GCA_905250025.1. Taxonomy (NCBI): domain Eukaryota; kingdom Metazoa; phylum Rotifera; class Eurotatoria; order Adinetida; family Adinetidae; genus Adineta; species Adineta ricciae. The sequence goes on along the minus strand of CAJNOJ010000668.1, from coordinate 14,370 downwards.
TTAGGGAAAACCCTTTATAGTAACTTCGTCTTATCTGACTTTTACTTAACAAATTGGAAAAGAGATGATGGTATTAGGTGTATGTATAGTTAAAGAGATTTGTCTCGTCTTCTATACAATAGTAATTTTTTACATAAAACTCATAGTAAAGCGCTTTTTAGTGCTGTTTTGAGTAGTTTTATGCGCCCATCTCGTCGATCTATTTCTTCTTACATTTAAGCTCGTATTCAAGAAAGAATGGAAATCTTTCAATATGGCAGATTTGATCGTAATAATCGACCGCCTCCAGTTCTCGCGAAACATTTTCAAAATAATCATATTGTTCCAACTGCTGCTCAAAAACTTGGTTTTTTCAAGCTTTTCCCCATTATTTTCTTCGACATTATCGATCATTTGCCGACATTTATTTTATATGAGTTATTAAGAGAAATCTTAGATTTGATCGTGTCTAATCCTTTTCGAAAAAGTTGGTTACCTACACTTATTGAATTGTGTGATGCGTTTCATCAAACAATGTTAAATCGCTTTCCTGAGAAAATTACACCAAAAGTTCATTTGATTCGTGAATATCATCACATGGTAAATGATTTTGGTCCGGCAACAGACAATGGTGTTTCAGATATAAAGTACTTCATTCATACTTTAAGAAAACTATTGATAGAACTAATAATTTATAAAATATACCAACAGTGATCGTAACACGTTATTGTTTGAAACAATGTTTAAAGTTTGACTATTTATCACGATTAAATTGTTTACAATGTGTAATACGAATTAAAAAGATAAGAAATAGCACATGCTTTAATGTTTCCATGAAAAATCTTTTCTCAAAGCGTTTTGAAGAAATTGATCTCAATGATATCTTTCAATGTAATGCATTAATTTACGAAAACATTGAATATCGTCGATGTTGCATGTATGCTATTGACCTGATACAATCTCTTGAACAATCAATATTTGCCCAAATTATTTTTATTTTAAAAGTGAAAGAAAAAGCGTGCCAGCGCAGCCCCCTTGGGGCTGAAATGTGGAACTCACATACTTGTATTTGGAAATCGAGAGTGTGGATTAGAATAAAATACTTAAGAAGTAAGCTCACTTTTAGATCATCACTCTCAGGGTGATAGTATTTCTAGTAGCCGCAAAAGGTATAAGCAGATGATTCAGTTGAAGAATCAAATATAGAATTGACTGTCCTTAGTTTAATATAGAAATATTCGATCAGAATTATTTAGAATTCCAGACAATACGAGATTTCTGCGAGTAAAGTGCACGTTGGGCCATTTTCGCGTAATTTGAATAATACCGAGTAAGGTACGAATAGCACAGCCAAAAATAACGAATCGGTATTTGAAAAGGAAATATTTTTCCTTGAATAGTAAATAATAGAAATTTGAATACGCTGATAACATTTTTCTATGTTCCATAGATCTAATACTCTCTACATTTCTAATAGTTCTATAGGTCATACGACTACAATAATCGTTGCAGTACCTGCATCCTGTGTAGCGCCTGTAGTCCTGTAGAGCTGATATAGCGGCTTGCGGCCCATAGGGGGAGGGGGGTCCAAAGATCCTCGATACAGAACTTACACTCACTATTTTTCTTCGAGAAATAATGTGAGTTCCACAAAATGGTGGTTATTATCCGATATTCTTGAAACAATTTCATACAACGAAAAATTATTTTCTTGGCAGATACAGTCAACAGACCAGTACTCCATTATTGATCCAAGCGATATAAAATATTATTACAAAGGATTATATATTTATATCGTGAACAACTTTAGCTATGCTTCATTTGTTTCAAGTTTTACATTGCATTAATGTTGAATGAATGCATAATATTTCAGACATGAATTCTCATATATCCCCCAGAAAAAAATAGCTAGACTCGGTATTTTCTTTATTTTGTTACTATGAACTGATATTTTGAGAAAAATAACTATATATTCGGATGGCCCGTGGAGTTCTCTACAAATCTATATATATATGCCTTTTTAATTGCATTTGTCTCTTGAAAATAAATTGAAGCGCATTAGAGGCACCCTCATGATCAGATTCCCCGAAAGTTCAATTGTCATTGATTTTTTCAAATTTATTTCATAACTTGAACAGTATCTCATGGCTCTCGTTATGGCTACAAATGGTATGTTCTTTTTGATATGCTCAGCATGTATACTTGAGAAAGGCAGAAGATATGGCTCATGTGATGGTTTATCGAATACATCTGATACCAATTTTCCTCCTCTATTTTCAAGTTTAACGTCTAGATACTATGCAGATGCACCAATAGATTCGTGAAGTTCGATATTAATATCGAGTCTATTCCACATGTAACGCTCATCCTTTGGATTCGCTGACCCTTTTCTGAAAGACTTCTCCGGATGCTGAACACATTCAGAGACTTCGAAAGAGAGAAAACGCACTACGATTGCTACTAGTGCCCAACTAAATCATAGCACTATGTCACACACTAGAATGAATAGGATGCAAAAGTCTTTTTAGGAATCAGACCGATTAGCCATTTGTCAGTGGATAATTCTCCAGCACTAACTATATTGACTGAAAAATTCATCGCTCAACGGCTAGCCAGACGGCCAACCATTGACATTTGCCATCTGTTTTTCTATTTTCACATCACGCCCATGGAAATTTTCATAAATGCTTTACTAAGCCACTCATAGACGGACGATATACGGTAGACTACTTGAAAAGTTTGAACGTTCGCCTGTATCTTCCGGCGATAATCCGATTCTTTTCTTTCCTGTCAACAAAATGATGCCTTGTCGAATATTTTCATTGAGGAATATCCATTCGTCAAATCCCTTTCAAAATTATCGGAAGCCTGGCAAGGTTATTCAAAGCGTACACTTTAGGATTAATCTAACATTTAAACGCCTAGTCGGTCACTCATGGCTAGCTGTTGCCATGCTATCTCTGTTATTCCTTTCGCCTTTGATCAACTTGCAAACTGAACGGTTGGGTTTTCTTTTGTTGTCACGTCGACAGTCATGATCTTCTATTCATTCGACTACCCAAAGAAACTAGATAAGAAAGTCTTATTGTATGATTTGCTTCGAAACGAACATCTTTCATAGCGCTGCATGTGTTTAGAATACTGTTTCTACAGTCCACGTGTCTGTAGTTACTAAGATGGAATTCCACCGACGGGTATATCGCTTTGCGAACCACTTCTACTAAATTCCCATGTAAGAGCATGATGTATGTAGCCTATAAAGCAAAGATGATACTAAGCTCACGTCACTTTTTCGGATTTCTTGAATTAGAAACATCATTATGTACAATGCATTAGATATTTTCCTGTAAGTTCTTGAGCTACTATCTTTGTACGCATGACGTCCGTGAATAGCGTTCAGCTCACCATCTTCTACAAAAGATTTTAGAACAGATAAAGAAAAGCAACTCCTTTGTAAAGAGGAAGGAACAAGCGCAGGCTCACCGAATAAAGCGAAATTCACTCTCAAATTCGAGTGTCCCGACGTCAGAAATCCTTCGGTCTACTCTGACAATGGATGGTAATAAGTCGTGGCTAGTTAATGACAAAATAATAATTAATTAAGAAACACTAACCTCGGATTCGTGATCCTCGACCTGGATTACCTCAGGTGAATCATTTCCGTATGGTTATCTCTAAGGTTTCATTAGTTTATAAAAAGCTGCAACCTGATTGTATTGGACAAACTCACAAACTTCTAGGTTTTGAGCCACCGATTTTAGAATGCTATAACCCTTTCTTTCAGAAAAGGGAACAAGCACTAACCCCATCTATACTATCGTCAGATATCACCGGTCTATGGTGACACTAGCCATTCGCCGCATTGTTTCTCAGTCACCCAATTCAATATTGCAACATTCAAAAGCGTATGAACGGCAGTTGGCATTAAAACGACTACATAGGTTTATCTATGATCTTTCGATGACTATGAAGTCAAAACCTACCTGATGATGATCCCTTAAGCAAGGATCGAAATTGGGATCGTAGTAATGCTTGACTCACCCACCCTCACACTCTCAACTCTGTAGTAATCAATTGAGTTTCTTCTCTATTTACAAATGGAATTGACGTCAATATATTTCCAGTATTTATTCTATAGAATATGACTTTTTCATTTGTATTTCAAAAAAAACATTTATTTATTGATGAAGAAATCATATAGTCCTCGTTATCAGACATTCACTGGAAGAGATAGACTTTTTTCTTTTTTCTCGTTGAAGAATTTTCCGAAATTTAAATCTGTGTGAAATTTAATGGAAAATGGGCATATTTCCGATCGAATGAGACGAGAAAGAAAATAAATGTTATATATAACGAGAGAAGAAATAGTTAGCTTCATTTTATTTTATTTTACTTATTATTTGTTAAAACAAGAAATTGAGAAAAAATACTTTCATTTTGTTTCTAATGATATTCAATGATCATTGGTATTTGCTGATCATTTTAATGATCATTGAACAATTGTCAGGTAGAGATTAAATTCATTTTTTCATTTATGACTATTTATATTTAATAATTTCTTCTTTAGCGATTTCATATAATCAACCGAAATTTGATTCATATGATACTTGGAGTGCGAATGCTATTACTTTTGCCACTTCAGCTGTAGTTGGTTATGGCCCATTTGGGATTTTTATTGATATTAATGACACAATTTATATTGCTGATAATACAAATAATCGAGTTCAAATATGGTTAAAAAATAGTGCGAATCCAATACGAACAATATCTGGAGGATTAGCATCACCATTTTCTCTTTTCATTACAGATAATGGTGATATTTATGTTGATAATGGAAATGTTAATTATCGAGTAGATAAATGGTCATTGAATTCAAGTACTAGCGTACCTGTCATGTATGTTAATTCAGGATGTCGTGGTCTTTTTATCGATATTAATAACACACTGTATTGTTCATTACATTCCCTTCATCAAGTGATTAAAAAATCATTGAACAATATTTCAAATGTAACAATTTGTGTGGCGGGTACAGGAACTTCGGGATCTGCAGCGAATATGTTGACTCAACCCTACAATATTTTTGTTGATCTTAATTTTAACTTATATGTAGCAGATTTTGGAAATAATCGAATTCAGTTATTTCAATTAGGGCAATCTAATGGTATAACTGTAGCAGGAAATACATCAGTGAATACCACTATTACATTAAGTCATCCGAGTGGAATCGCACTTGATGCTGATCATTACCTTTTTATTGTTGATCAATACAATCAGCGAATTGTTGCATCAAGTCAAAATGGTTTTCGATGTTTAGTTGGATGTTATGGACAGATTGGTTCAGCATCAAATCAATTATATTATCCAATGAATCTTGCTTTCGATACTTACGGAAATATTTATGTTACAGATTATGCAAATAATCGTATTCAAAAATTTATCCTTCTGAACAATTCGTATGGTAAATAAAAACTTATTTTCTTTTCCCATAACTATTCAATTCTAACATAGGTAAAACAACATCATTCATAAATCAGATTACAAGTACAGCAACAACAGCAGTGACAACTGAAATACCAACATCATCTGCCATAGATTCTATAACAAGTACAGCGATGAGAGTAACTTCGTCAAATATCAATATGAATGGAAGTAATAATTTGTGAATATATAAAAAATTCTCTCTATATATAAATATCAATTATTTTAGCTTGTTTTCCTCCTAAAGTAACAGTTATACCTGGATCATCATCATCATTATCAATTCCAATAGAATTTCGACGTAGTCAATCATTTTCTATAAGTTCATTAATTGAAATCAATTGTAATGATACATTATCAATGAATACAAAATGGACAATAAAGAGTTGTAATTTAATAAATTGTTCATATTCAATAGAATTAGATCCAACAATCGTAACAACATTTAGTGAAATATATATTGCCGCACGAACTCTTCCTTATGGAACATATGAATTCAAATTAACTGTAAATATGGTTAATTTCTCAAATACAACAACAAGATTTTCTTCAATATATATTCGAATAATCTCATCAAATATTATTGTTAATCTTGTTCAATTGGGTACATCAATGATTACAAATGGAAATGAACAAGATTTACAAATTGATCCTGGACAATATTCTATTGATCCTGATGAAAATATGTTCAATATTAGTGTAAGTTTATTTCGTAAATATACATAAAAAATGAATATATTATTTTATATAGAATTGGAATTATCAATATTATTGTCGAATATATGATGAATATCAATTCTCAATTCTCAATTATTCATTGAATTCATCATGTTTATCTGATGGAAAAGGACGGCGATTTGATAATTTATTCAATTCATCATTAACAATTCTCGCTGGTACATTACAAATCAACCAAACATATCAAGTTCTGGTTCGATTGACTAATTATCAAAATTCATCAATTCAATTCATTGGATATTTAATTGTTAACATTGAACAAAGTATTTCATTACCAACAATTTTCATCGGGTAACTATTTCTTTCTTTTTTTAATACAATCCATCATAAATATCTCATAAATAACTAGATGTGTAATATCATCAATGTGTATATCAAATAATATTGAATATCAATACGTTAATCCAACAACACAATTATCATTATATTCTATATGTAATCAAAATTGTCAATTAAATCAATATAATATTACATGGAATATTTATTATGCTACTCAAAATTTATCTGTTAATAGTACAACATGGGTTTTATTTCAACAAACAAATTTATATGAAGATATTTATATTTTTGGTAGAAATGCAAGTAATATTACTGTATTAAAGGAATTCTTTTCTGAAAATTTTCAAAAAACAATTTGGAAATTTGAAGTTGTTTATCAATTTGAAAGTGAAATAAGTATTAGTTCATTAAATTTTCTTCTTAATCAACCACCATCAAATGGTTCTTGTTCTATTAATCCTTTAAACGGTACGACAACTACATTATTTCATATAACATGTTTCAACTGGTTTGATAGCAATGGGATTAAAGATTATACTCTCTATGGTAGATTTGCTTTTATAGATCGAAAAATAATCTATTTTATTTTCTTTAGTTTGGAAAAATGATTCATTAGAACGACAAATGATTGCTTTTTCAATGATTTCAACATTTGATGTTTATTTACCAATAGGAGATAATGAAACATCATTAATTAATTTAGTAATAGATATTCAAGATGAATTTAATTGCTTAATTGAAGTGAATATCTCATCAGTTAATGTTATATCTGATGGAATCTTAATTGATAATATTACAGAAAATCCAATGAATAAATTACTTTCAAGTGAGAATCAAAATCTGATTGCACAAATAATAATATCAATTTGCGAAGAATTAAATCAAATGAATAAGAACTCGTTTATAGATTTATCTGTTTCGTCATTAGATACAAAATCTCAATCAGAAATCTTAGTAAATCAATCAATGTTAAATGCATATATAAAACAATTAAATTCTCATTCAATTCTTCGAGAATATCTTATTCAATTTCTTATACAATTTCCTATAATAACATTGAATAATATTAAATTACAATCATCAATACTATCTCAATTAACACAAAAAACAAATGAATTAACACGAATGACATTAGTAAAAGAAAAAAAAATTGCTTTTTGCTTTTTTTTATTAAGAATTTTCTTTTAGGAAATCATATCAAATCGATGTTATCAATTAGCATCAATGTTAAATACAATGAAAACAGAAGTTTCATACGAAGATGTTCAATTTATATCAGCAAATCTTCTTCAATGTTCTTCTAATCTACTTACTGTAATTAATTAACCGGAAAAGAATGTCATTTCTAATTCGAAATCACATTGTTTTCCCTTCAGAATATAAAACACCATTTCGAATATTGCATTAATAGGTATTTTTTAAAATCTATTTAGAGTGTAAATGGACCATTACAAGGAAGAACAAGAGTTTTAGATATAGATTTCACTCGAGCGACAACATTTCCTGTTGATTATGATACAAATCTTGATTTCGATTGGGCTAATCTTAGTAAGTTATTTTCTTTCTCCCTCTTTCTCTATGGAATCAAATTGTATTTCTAGATTTATTTTCTGATGGTAATGATTTTTCATGGGAAACCATCGAAAAAAATCGAAATCTTTATTATCAAAAACAATTATCTAATCAAATTACAAATCAAATGAATAAATTACTAAGATTATTAACTTCAACCTTAGTTATTCATTTAAATATTGAACAAACTTTTCAAATTAAAACATCACAAATTTATATGTCATTAGAAGTTAAATCCAGTCAATTTTTTTCAAATTCATTTACGAAACAAATTCAATATGGTCAAATTAAATTTCCTAACAACTTCAAATCTTATTTGAATAAAACTGGAAAAATTTTCATTGAAATAAATTCATTTAGATATATTTTCACTTAAAATATAGTTTTTTTTCCATAGTCAATAATTGAACCATTAGCACCATTTGGAAATTCAACATTATTATTCAATACAAATTATTCTCGATTAGTATCATTTACATTATTGGATCAAAATTTCAATGAAATATCAATAAAATCAATGAGGAATCAGTCAATTCAAATAATTATTCCTCGTGATCAAAATTTAATTATTCCGCCAATGATTTTTCAAAATGTTACATCGATGAATTTAACATTTCATTATCATTATTTAAATATATCTTCATTAATTTCGATATCAATTCATTGGCAAATTCAACCATTAAATGAAACAATTGCTTATTTATTTCTATATAAATTTGATGGAATACCACAAATCAATCAAATTGACGGATGGACTATTTTTTGTCCTAAAAATTTACTAAATAATAATATTTATGAATATTTTATTGATAATCAACAAACATTAAATCATCAGTATCTTATATTTGCTTTACAAGAATTAAATTCAACAGAAATTATTGAAAGATGTTCAAATTCTTCAACATTTATTGATCCTCCAATTCGAGATAAACCATTTCAATTTACATCGAATTATCAATTTAGAGTTTATACATCATCTTGTTATTATCTTGATGAAAATAATCAATGGAAAACAGATGGATTAATAGTTGGCTCATTAACAAATCTTAATCAAACAGAATGTTATTCAAATCATTTGACAAGTTTTTCCGGCGCTTTCTCCATTTATCTAACCCCCATCGATTGGAAATATGGATCTACTAATAATGATGATTTGACAAAGAATATAAATATTAATTCACGTTGTTATTATGAAAACGATCATGGAAAAATTGAACGAAATTTTATCATTGGCAAATCAATTTGAGAAAAAAGAATTTCCAATATTTTCTCCATCAGCATCTCAACAATTTCCACGTATTCAACAATGCGAACAATATTAGAACTCAATCGAACAATTATTTAATGTTTTTTTGTGATTTGTATTGTTTGTCGCATATTATATATGTAATTATTCAATAGATATTTTAAAAATAAAAAAAAAAAGAGTAATTATTCTCGCCTTTTTTACCGTCATATTATTAAAACAAGATCGTCTGATACGTCATATTATAAATAGATTCAAAGAAAGGAGTATTTTCACATGCTGAAAGATGAAGTTTACTAATAGAATCAATCAAAAATTTTACAGCAATATTTTCCGTCAATCTTTATTGCCCAAGCAGTCAAGGTTTTCGAAAAACGCGTGTAAATGCAGGAAAACACTAGTTTTATAGTGTTTACATGCATGCAGGATAGAGTGGACATGTAAACACGAAGAAACTTTCCTTCTGAGTTTGATCACGGCTGAAATTTTCTCGAGTATGATTAACAAACGTGTTTGCTACAAGAAAGTGCGCTGTTATGTCGTTTTATCGTTCACTTTTCTACATGAGCTTATAAACATGTAGAAATCTGAGATACTTCGCGTTTAATTTTACAGTTATAAATGTTGAGAAGTCTGCCATAAATAATGGTCGTGTGTATGCTTAATAATTACGATTTTATACTGACTATCTTTCATAAATTTTTTCTCGTACTTTTCTAGGAAATTTTAGCGTGTTAGCAATGAAAAAGTAAAAACAATATGTGTTTTCATAAATTAAATTCGTATTTACAAACATCGTACAGTTTTCACTTGACTTAGATCTGCAGAATATTAAGTTCTGTTAAAAACATGCGTGTATAACTACGCAAACAGTCAAGATTTGGAAAAAGACGTGTAAATGCTAAAAAGGTATAATATTTCAGAGTTTAAACGCGTGTCGTAAAAAATGGCCACGGAAACAGATATTTGTTGTGTTAATGTTTATACGAGAATTTTTCCACCATTATAAAGTGATGTGTAAATAGACAAAGTATCACTTTTTATAAGGTCCCATTGCTCTGTTTTTAATAAGCGTGTGTAAACGTTGGAATACCTTAGATACTGCGTGTTATAAACTCAATAGCTTTTTATAAGAAAAATTCTGTTGTAAATAATGACCATATTAATACTCAGAGACCTCGACTTCATGTACTTAACTTAATTTTTTTTGCCTTCTGCCGAGAAATATCAGCGTTCTAATGTTAAAAACGGAAAAACGCATAAGTATATTTGTAAATTCAATTCGTATTGATAAACTTTATAAGCCTTCTATTCGTGATACATGCCTACAATCATAGGCTTTGTCAAAATGTACGTTCTCGGCCAATAAATACTCCGCATAAGTGCGCTTTAACGTGTATGAAAAAAAAACTTTCAAATCAATCGTGAAAAATCATCACTGTTATTGATTTAGGACATATTTTCCATTATCTATATTTTTAGAGTATGCGAACATATAGAATACTGATAAATTTTTTATTATTGTATATTTTTCAATACGGTTTTCAAAGCCGTTATTTATAAGTGCATTACGCGTGAGTTGCCTAATTCGACTTAGATTATAAACGGATACCCAACAGACTAATATCAATTGGAGCATAAATAGATACTTATCAACGTAAAAGTATAGAAAGCATTCAGTTATAGTCACACTCTCACCCTCACCTTATATCTAAAACTACTCCTATCTATATCTAGATAAGGATTAATGTCATAGGAATGGGGCACTCATATTATAAGTCGAATTAGGCAGCTGCGCCATCTGAACTTGTTTGGCTTTCAATTGTCTCAGTTGAGAATAACATAATTTTTTGAAGTAAACTGGTTCTGGTGAAAATGATTTTGATCTGAATTAAATTTTAATCGGCCCTATACAAGAAATACATATATATACTTCACACTTGGAATGCAACTATGATTTAAATAAGTGATATTAGAAGTTGGTTTGAATATAAAAAGATCAATTTTATGTAGAAAAGTGAGAAGCCGAAGGTTTAAAAAGTACGTCTTGACTAATAAAACGAATGGTTTGGTATATTATCGCTTTAACATGTGTGAATGAACAGAGATGCACAAATACAAAATACAAATTGTACATTGAATTTACTACCAACTGTTTTGATCCTACAGTATTGTATTCAGTATATCTATATTATGATATACTATCGTGTAGTGTCATGTACTGGCACTATTTTGGGTCTTCAATTTTCTCTACACTATAATGCTAAAGTATTTTAGCGTTGAAGATCACTGCTACAACCCTCATAACTTCCATCCTCTGGCTCGATAAAATGACAGTACAAATCAGTAAAGCTACGCTGTCTTCGTTGGTACATCTTGAATGTAGGGAGTATAGAGTACAAGAAATGCTTCTGTTCACCGAATAAACCAGAGTACAAAACGCAATGGTATTTGCGCAGCCCTCATATGAAGTTAAGCATTTTCTATTATCATTTAGATCCATATCGATATTTCATTAAAAGTGAGATACTTTCAAAGTAACATATCGAACATTTATTGTTACCATTTAGTTCGTATTGATGTGTAATTAAAGGTGAGTTGTGTTTGTAATATCACATTAAAGATTTCTTATTGCCGTCTAGGTTCTAGGTTGATATCGATATCTAATTAAAAGTAGGTCATATTTCAAATACGAAATGAAATATTTTCTACTATTATGTAGGTTCATAGCCATATTTGATTAAAGGTGAGTCATATTTTAGATCTTAGATTAAATATTTCGTATTGTCATTTAGATCGAGATCGAAATCTTACGAAAGGTTAGTTACATTTTATATAGGAAGTGAAATATTTTCTTCTTTTATATTTAGACTGATCTTTACCGCAGACAAATCTTAAGTGGGATGTTAGAAATAAAAACAACCACTTCATCTTTATATCTAAGTTGATTTGTACACGTAATCAAATACTTTTCTGTTGTAGGCGATGTGTTTTCGCATTTTCTTTTTCTGAACGTGCACGTCTGATAATCGGGGTTCCTGATGGTAGTCGTAAAACTTCTTGAAAAACTTGAGGAAAATGGATGTTACTTTTTTGGAACGTGTACGATGCGAAAAACTGACATGATGTTAAAGTATTGCGTTTTGACGGGTATTTTTTATGTCAGTTTTCGGATGCTGGTCGTGGTTCCCGATCAGGTATTGCAAACGCTCATGAGTTATTAGCGATGAAACGATGTAAGTTCCTTAGCGTTCATTTCAATATAAATTACATATAGATACTCGCCGCATATATCAGCGACTTAGAAATTAAGTCGTGTTTTGATCGCCTTTTTTATGTGTTTTAAGGTGATCATCGGGAACCACGACTGACACCCAGACACGGTCGAAAAAAGCTACAGTTTACACGCGTTTTTTCAAAATCTTGACTGCTTGGGAAGTTTGGTCGACTGCTTCAATATTTAGAAAAATGCACAGAAAGTGAAGATTATTTTGATGTTCTGCATTCGGTAGTTAATCGAATCAAAGTGGTAAATCTTCATGGGAAGTTTTTCAAATTTAGTTGTTGTGTGTGATTTAGATGGATCTGTGCAGGATGTCGTTGGATTTTTATCCAAACGATTCTTTTAACGAGCGAGTACATGTTGTTGATAGCATGGCAAAGGAATATTTGGAAAAGGCAGCAATGGATGTTCGACATCTTATTCCAGCAGACGTTCCAGGTGATGGTAATTGTCTCTATCACTCTGTTCTTCTCGTGATGAATAATTCTGTAATGACAACGAGCGAGTTAAGAGGTAGAATTAAGCTTTTAGAAATACATTGATTTGTAAAGAGCAATCTTTTTTTAATGTTTAGTTCGCACGATTGTGGAATTGATAACGAATGAAACATATTATTCGAGTATGTTAGCTCCGTTTATTGGTCCTTTGGATGAAGCTGTTAAAGGTGTGTGCAAAAATTACACATATTCGGAATTATACGAAATTAGTGCTCTATGCACAGTAGTTGGCTGTAACATAAGAAGCATTTATCCTGAAATTGACTTTAGAATCGATATGACTATTATGAATAGTGTTTTTACGCCGATTTCACCGGTTATTGGAAAGTATGAAATCAAAATTTTATGGTCAAGCCTCTGCAGTGAAAGGATTGTTCGGGCAATGAATAATAACAAATGGAGTCCTAATCATTTTGTTCCGTTGATGTCATCAAACATGCAGCATGAATATGTCGGTCGTAGTCAAGTACAATCAACCAACAAAGTGAGTGTCATTCTTATATACATGGATTTAAACTATATTCTATTTTCTACAGACACCGGAAAAGAAAACAACGAAGAATAATATTAACACTCATGTACGAATTCCTGAATTTCAGTCTTCACCTAGTAGACGTTTACGTAGTGAAACTAGCACAAGTAATGATCTTGTTCAAATTATTAATACAGATGCAATGGAACAAATGGAAATAGAAAAAGAAAGAGAAGGGCAGCATGAAATGCGACTTGCGACTTTAAGAGATCGTGCTCGTTCAAGACGAAATAGCGAAACAGATGCTCAGCGTCAAGATCGACTCAGAAAAGATCGAGAACGAGCTGGAGCTCGACGAGTTAGCGAAACACAAGATCAACATCGAGAACGACTGGAAAAGAAAAAAGATTACGTCCGAACAAGTCGAATGACCGAATCACAGGAACAACGCCACAGTCGACTGGAACACAAAATAGACTACGCCCGAACAAGTCGAATGAACGAATCAGAGAAACAACGCCAAAGTCGACTGGAACAGAAAATAGACTACGCCCGAGCAAGTCGAATGAACGAATCAGAGGAAGAACATCAGATTCGGATCGATTGTCAGAGGGAACGAAGTCAAGCCCACAGAACCAACAAAAAATTGGAAAAACGGGCACTTGACAATCTTATGACACATGAACAAGATACCAATGAACGTGGATTTGGAAATAGCATCTATAGCTATCCTGATGATAGTTCAATGAATGTAATTAGACGTAACTATAGTACAACAAATAGGAACGAAGGACATGATTCATCAACTTGGCCAACACCGATATCC
>CAJNOJ010000667.1:0-32800 GCA_905250025.1 Adineta ricciae | reverse complement strand
TTATGATTTTTACTCACCAGAAATGGTTGTTGAATTGAATGATGAATTGAACAGGAAAACACGAGTATTTATAGGAGAAGAGAGAGAGAGAGAAAGAGAGAAAGAGAGTGATGAATTTTTTGATTGGTTGTTCTTGTTTCGTCCAATAGAAAATGAGTATTTTTTTATTTACAATTCTCTCTCTCTTATCAGAGGTCGGTCAATCAATCAATGTTTACCAATTAAGATAGATAAGAGATTTTCACATCATTTGACACAGTTTGAATAGCGCAACAACAAAAGAAAGATCTTCCCATGTACATCTTCACCAGATCCATCAGAATTCAAATGATATTTCATCGAGAAATTGTTTTATTTTTCTTTAAATAGTAAATATAATTTCAAGAGAAGTTGATATATTTGATTCCAACGACCTAATAAGTTTCCCATGACAACAAAATGAAACATTATTTGAAGAAAAAAAAGAAGAAATGTAATGAAACAGACAAGAGTGTGTTACTCACGATCAACACAAGAGGTCTACATATCATTAAGACTTTGGATGCTTTTCCTTTGCTCTTAGTAAATGAATTCATCGTGTTGCTTCTCATCTCTCTTTCGAAACGACATTGATTTGCTACAATTAATTCGACGACGAAGACTGTTAAAGTGTTTCATGTTTGATGTTAATTCCATCAAACTTCATTATTTCGAGCTTCAAAATCGCGGCTAATTTATTCAATTGTTCAATTGAAAATTCTTCTCTCACGATTGAACCAGTCGACAATTGACACAAAATTTTCACAATCATTGGATCAATAATATTTTGACGTTTGATTTATTTCGTCTATTAATCTTATAACGTGTTGTATCGAAAATTACCATAAAAATAAATATTTTTAGCATTGTATCATCAGAAGCAAACGGTGGAAGTGAGTAGTACGAGTTTGAATCAATTGAATGAGGGTGTGAACACAATCTTTTTTTTTCTTCCTCTATCCTTTTTCTCCGTGATTTGTCGGCCAATAGTAAGTCATCGGTCGTACGCTCGATTCAAGAAGAAATCCTATTGGTCTATTTGACTTTTTCTCTTTTTTAAATTTTTTTTCGACGAAATAAACTTTAATAGATACATGTTTTTACAAATTTACAAAAAAATACAGAAAAAAAAAACCTAATCGATGACAATGATGTTGTCGTCCTCAGTGCCGTTGGAATTGCCTTTCGGTGTTGTCCGATTTTCGTCCTTGTTTTTTGGCCAGTGCGTGCACTCGGATTCTTCCGGTACAAGTTGATCGCCAATTTTTTCAACTTTTCTCTTCTTGGCAGGATTTTCTGGTTCAGAGGACGACGACGACGACGGTGCTGTTGTTGAACGTGGAGGTGGTTCTGGAATGGGTGTGGCGGGCGTGGTGGAGTTGGTAGTTGCAATTGGATAGTCGTAGGGTTGAGGTAAGTCGCGGAGAAAATCCCAAAAGGATGAATCGTCCGATGAGTAGGAGCGTGTGGGTGGTCGAGGATGGTTAAGGATTGGATTTTTGCCCTAGAATTGAAATGGAAAATTAGAGTATATGTGCCAAGTTTTACTTACTGTGGTTGCGCGAGCAGCACGTCGACGAACAGTTGATTTACGGTTGTTTCGGGCCGGCATTTTTTTGAGAAATTGATCCGAGAATTGGAAGATTTGAAGCTAGAATGGAAAAAATAGTTCATAATGATGAGAACGCCAAATTTTATGATTTTTACTCACCAGAAATGGTTGTTGAATTGAATGATGAATTGAACAGGAAAACACGAGTATTTATAGGAGAAGAGAGAGAGAGAAAGAGAGAAAGAGAGTGATGAATTTTTTGATTGGTTGTTCTTGTTTCGTCCAATAGAAAATGAGTATTTTTTTATTTACAATTCTCTCTCTCTTATCAGTGGTCGGTCAATCAATCGATGTTTGCTAATAAAGATTGATGAGGGGTGATCGTTCATGAGTAAACATATCACAAGATATCAGACAAGTGCTAATAAAAATTTATTAACATCTCAAGATGAAACGAACAGACAGATAGATAAGAAATTTTCACATCACTTGACGCAACTTGAATATCACAACAACAACAATAACAACAGAAGGAAGATCTTCCCATGAGCATTTCAACAGATCCAACGACATTGAAATGATATTTCATCAAGAAAATGTTTAATTTCTTTTGAAATAGTGATTATAATTTTAAGAGAAGTTGATGTATTGGATTCCAACGATCGGATAAGTTTCCCATGGCAAAGAACTGAAAATTATTCGAAGAAAAAAAAAGAAATGAAATAAAAAACAGAAGGGTGTGTTACTCACGATCAACACATAGGTTCACGTACAAAACACTAGCTCATCTTCAACCATCATTAACCACTTGGATCCAACGGGTTTGCATAAGAGTTGGAATACTTGTTTTTGCTTTTAGTAAATGAATTCATCGTGTCTCTTTCAATCTTTCTCACGAAATTACTTACCCATATTGATTTGTTAGCAATGGTTCGAAGACGACGTTTTCTAACGTGTTTGATGACTGATGTTAGTTCGATTCAACTTCATTATTTCGGTTTCAAGTTGAATCAGTCGACAATTGAAACAAGATTTGCACAACTTCTGAGGCAATAATCGTTTCACGTTTGATTTATTTCCCAAATCATCGTGATAATAATAATTCTTACCATCGGATTTTCAGAAGCAAATGTTTCAAGTGACTAGTACGAGGTTGAATCAATTGAATGATGTGTGAACGAAATCTTTTTTTTCTTTTTTTTTTCTTCTTCTTCTTCTCTCTCTCTCTCTCTCTCTCTCTCTTCCTCTATCCTTTTTCTCCGTGATTTTTCGGCCAATAGTAAGTGATCGATGATACGGTAGACTCGAAGGAGAAATTTCATTGGTGTGTTCGAATTTTTCTTTTTCTCTCGTTCTCTCTCTCCTCTCGTCAACCTATAAAAGCCGATGTTTCCCAGCAGAATCCATCATTCTCATCTTATCACAACTTCGACGCATCTATACTGCTGGTACATCAATTACTTCTCAACGAAACGGTATGTTCCATTTCAACTCTATTCGTTATTTGTTTTCTATTATCATCATTTTCAATGAACATCTGCTTCCGTTATGTTCTGGCAACACGAATTCATTTGGTAGCAATCGCATTCAATATCGACAACGTCGTAGTCTATGGAACTTCTTCAGCGACACAAATGAGCATCGGCATCAAACGGGAAATAACAGTCCAATATTCAATGTTGCCAGTGGAAATGATGCCTCGTCGACGACAAAAACAGTAGCCGATTCTTGGCTGAAAATGGTCAAAGAACAATCTGGTCGTATAATGGAAGGTGCCACCGATGTTGCCTTGACACCAGTACATTGGATGCAAAATATCAGCAGCTATTGGTAAGCGATCGTCTTCTTATTATTTCTTTTTCGCTTGTTTCTTAATGAGTAAAATGAGATTTATTGTTGATTTGATTTTTCGTCGAATCTTTTTCATCATCAATAACAGTTCAATCGACTTAGAATTAGATGATGATAGAATCACGATAGTTCATAAAACAAAATTTCGAGATAAGATATTAGATTGAATCACTTATTTCGTTCTATCTCTATAGGCCTATTTACGTTATTTGTGCAACGATTATTCTCATATTGGGCACCTATATCTACTGTGTTTGCCAGAATAAAATGGCTAATTTAATGTTTTGGAATAGTGCGCAATATCATCGACCAGCACAAAACAATAATCTTTCACAATTTTCTAATCCAGAGAAGGGTATTATGATGTTAAGTCCATAGTCGTAATCGGATGTTCTATGTTGTTACATGTGTTTTCAAGAATAGAATTTCCTTAGGAACTTTTCTTTTTTTGATGATTTTTTTTCTTTCTCTTCTATTCAACTCGTTTATGCCAATTTCATATTTGCTGTGCTTCTTTATCTAACAATTAATGTTATTTCTCATTGATACTTTATTCTAGATTGTTTTCATTCTGTTGCCGATTCATCAATGTCGAAAAAGTATGATCGGATATTCGGTGGACTATTTTCTCCAGTGTCATTGGCCGAACGCACTTCTCTCAATCAATATCGTCATGATGCGAAATCAATTATTCAAACCAACGACAAACATCTGACCAATCAGGATGTTCATTTTGATGTGCATTCGCCCCAATCATCGTTTATGTCGATCAGTGGCTCAAATAATCATGGCTTAGCAGTTAACAAGGCAGAAATCAATGTAACAAATGTGTTCGATCGACCACTGATACTTCATTCAAACCAATATTTTCCACTTGGCTATTGCATTTTAGTTATTCTGATATATGTTATATTCATTATTGTTCTCGTATTCATACACTGTATTTGGCGTAAACGAACAGAGAAGCGATGTGTCGATAACAAACATGGCCATGGGAAGAAAAACTCCGAACCAGCAGCGCACAAGAAAATTATTGAACGTAAGAAACCACTCTACTCTACTCTACTCTTACTTATGACAGCTTATTTAGCTCAACCACTGTCCAATCACCGACACGATGACAAAAAAAATCGACCAATCACAAGTTTACAGAAAGAAAAAGAACTAAAGGCGAACGAAGTGTATTATGAAGCATCGGATAATCTTCAAACAATCCAATCATCAATAAATAATTCAGTGAGCAGATTTATTTAGCTATCTGTCATTTGCGCACGATTTCTTTGATTCGGTTATGCTCTATATCGTTTCAGGAATGCAACGTTGAACGGACAACAGCTCGGTATCCAGATCTAACATCTACTCCGGTTGATGATGCTTTAACAGACTCTATTATTCATCGTATATATTGTACCTTACTACAATATTTTAAATGATAAACAAAACACCTCAGCTATGTGGATGTAACTTGTATCATTTTTTTCTCCTCTTTGCTGCTTTCGTGCGCATTTTCATTTAGAACATAGGAGTTGACAGTGTACTTTCAATTTTAGACCTATAACACTGTCGTCAATCATGGTAAACGTTACGGTGGCAAATATTTCTGACTTTCTTGTATGCCTACTCGACAATGGACAATTACCATTTATTCTCATCATTCTGCTCTTACTCCTTATAATTATATTGCTCACAATCAAAATCATCCATGGTAAAATTTTTGCGGACAAACAAAGTGGGTGGAATAATTTTCATCGTGAGTTATGCGTTACTCTATGTTGTTTTAAAATGCATATCAAGTTGTTTTAGTATGTGTCACTTGCAACACTTTCTTACCAACAGACCCAATGACATTGACTACTATAGAAGAATATAAGACAAATGCGTGAAAGTAGAACCATTCATTGTAATTCTCCATCTTTCGTTATAATGTCGATTTGTGTGTGTATAAATATGATTTCCTAGCAATGACAATTGAATTTACGCCACCCTCATATCTATCAATTTGTTTCTTTCTTTTTACAGCCTACTGCTTTTTCAGATATTAATATCGACTACACTTTCATACAATTATGCCTTCTACATCGAATCAAACAAAATTGTTAAAACTTGTTTGCAAAAATGCAGCAATCCAACGTGCTCCCTACCATGGCGTACCATGGACAACTCCGACTGGTCCTGCTCCGAAAAAGAAATCATTGTCCACCATCAAAAAAACAAAACATGAAGTGTCTACCAAAAGCAACAAAAAATGATATGGAATAGCCCGTTTCAACTTGCTCACGAGGTAAATCATTGTACAACCATAGAAATTCTTCTTCAAAACAAATTTTTTAGTCTTCATTCAAGTGTCCACGAAATACTTGAACAGGCCGTCATCAATGTTCATTTTCTTGTACTTAGTTTTTCATTCAACGTGCATGTAAATTTTTTTTCAATTAGTGTGTTCAATTTTCTACATCTAAATTGTCTATATATTGTGTGATCTTTGATAGATCCTCTATTTCTATCTGTTCTAGATTAACTTTACTATTATACACAAAACAGCGTTATGGCAAATAATTCATTCGCACTTAATGTTTGTGATAAAACATCATCGTAAACTATGATTTATATTTCATTCTATAGGATTCGCTGGTAATTACACTGCGACATGATGAGAATGGAAATCTAATGGAAATACCAACACATAACGACGAAAGCGAACCACTGTCAAATGAATTTCAGACGGATGAAGTAAGAATTACTTTCATAGTATTGCATTGTTTCTCAAGGATAAATATCGATCTATTTCTGTTGTTTATTAGGCACGTATATATTTCTTACCAGAATCATCACATATAGGAACTCGCCATGTTATTAAACAGCATCTGATATCGAAATTCGAAGGTGAAATTCCAAGTTATTTGACGATTATTGATGCCTTTTTTGAAAAATTAATTGCGAACCAACGACTAACGCCTATGGATTTTTCTCACATGGCTGTCTTGCAACAGATGGTTGTGTTAATTCATCGAACAATCGTTGTCTCTTATGAGAAATCAATCTGGCTCGCATATTTAGGCTGTGGTTTGGGCACTCTACGATCGGATACGACGGGCAACTGTCCAAAATATTGGCCAAAAATGTTTCAAACGAGTATCGAATCAATAAATGGTTTGCATCCATCTCGAACGATCTCATGTCACGAGATTCGTCTTAATCTAGTGTTGACTTATTTGGAAGAATTAGATAGCAGAAATAGGCAATATTTGGAAAATATACTTGAAATAAGTAAATGTATACCAGATTATGATCAAACCATCGAAACATCTATTCGGACCTTCATTCAACAGCAATTGCATTCGTTACGCATTGAAACTGAAAACAAAATAACATCTATTCGCCATGAATATGAGTATCATCGGTTGCAATCAGTTCTCATTGAAGAGAAATTAGGGAGCGATCAAGTAAATCTAGATTATCTTATTTCATTTTCTTTCTTTCTTTCTCACACGTGTCTGTTTAGATTCGACAAATCATTCGCCTATGTGATTACAAATATAAATTCGAAGAAACGAAAAAAGAATTGATGTTCTTAACATGCTACATGTCAAGACGAAAACAATTAATGACACGAACAAGCATCCTAGACACTATGCTTTTATCAATTCACATTAAAAGTCTCCACAAAAAGTCTGTTCGTCAACAATTTTTCAAGCAAACTACCAAGATGCTTTCACAATGCCAAAATAGAATGAATAAGTTGGCATTACGTTTGCTCAAAGCCGATATGGCGAAAACGCATAAATTATTTAATGCCACAGTAGCCAATTTACGACAGAGCCAACATGGCCTACCATCTTGCCGACAATTCAATGACACAGTTATTAATACCATAGAGCTACTCTTTGCAAATGTAACGGACAGAGTTGAATGTGTTTATCAACGCAAAATACGTCAATTATGCGCAGCATCCCGTCGAAATCAATTGAAATAATCCTGTTTATCTCTTGCTACGGAAACAATGTATAATATTCTCATTTTACTCTGTATGTACATTCGTGCTTTTCTTTGTATTCTTCATATTTGCCGTCTTGTTCTATACGAATGGAATATGTATGTTGTATAGTTTTATTTTTACTGTGTTACTCTAGCGTTCATTTGTTACTTTCTTGCACAAATTGATTTATTTCTGCTTTAGATTGATGCTCGTAATTGATCATATCATTTTGTTCTTATTTCTAGATTCGGTATTATCTTTTTTTTTCTCTGATATTCAAGCATCGACACATCATGCCTCGTTTACCACGACTAAATTTAAATCGAAATTTATGGGCGTCATCTTCGGACGACGATGACGATAGCGACCACAACAATATTCGAAATGCACCGAAGTCTAATCGACTACGGCCCATGGAACTTCTTCAGCCCATACGCTTTTCATGGAACGACGACAACCATGGTTGTTTATCATGGTCATTATCTGCTGCCTATCCATCATTTGATCAAGTACCAGGAACGAGCCAACATAATCATCTTCTCTTGCCAAATATTCCTAGTAAGGTTTTTTTTTTGTCCCATATTTGCTTTTCTTTTTTGCATATAATTCTTAGGAAAACTTTTAACGAATGAACAACGCCACTGCTATGAAAATCGCCATTCATTTTTACCGTCGTTTGAATTTATGGACGAATATATGAACAATAATTTTCCGTCGTTTTTCGTGTTATTGTATCGAAAACTATTCACGGATTTATCTCAACGTTTACATGTTAACGATGCTGTCATTGATTATAACTATAGACGTTTACGCAAATGTGTCGATTTAATGATTCAACAACGGATCGATTATGGATTACAGAAACATGCATTGTCCGATGGCGACATGTCTTTGCACGAATATTCCATTGCATTAGAATTTTATCTACAAATGGACAGTATGTTATAATTCATCATTATTATTTTCGAATAGTACATTGAATTTGATTGTAGAAAACATTTTCTTCATGAAAACCTGCTCATTTCGTGGTGCAGTTGCACATACATCATCGAATTTTCAAGGAATCTTTTGCCTTACAGAACCTTATGCATCTTATGGCATGAGTCCATGTAAGACATCCAATTGTCGTTTTTGTTATCCACCTGGAAATATTTCTAAAAGGACTCCACAACACCAAGCAGTTGTTAAGTTTTCTTCTGCACAAAATCATCGATTTGTTAATGGTTATCGAAGTATTCTCAATTGCCCAGCTGTAAGTAATAATAATATAAAAGCAACGATCAAACAGCTTTAATTGTCCATTTGATTCACTTTTTCTCTTTTGCTAACACTCTAGACCTGTCAAACGAGAAATATTCTCTACGTATTGACATGTCCATGCGGTCAATATGATTATATTGGATATACAACGTTGACATTAGGACAACGTCTCGCATGTAAATGCATCTAATTTTCCTTCGTAATCAAATATTTTACTATGCGTATCTGTCCTATGTAGATCATCGACAACATGGCAATCGAATTATGCATGAATTTATCCTTGGCCAGAAAAATATTCAACGTGTTCAAACAAATCCTAAAACTTTCGAGTATAAAATAATAGATTTTGTTAATATTTTGTACGTACCGCTTCACTTATTTAGAACGCTGGTAAAGGATGATATGTTACTGTATAGACACTCGGCTCGCTGTCCAGTAGCTATGCAATTATTTCTGCAATGCAATCCACAATATTGGCCCCTCATTCCGATGTTGGCGCCGGATGCACAATACGATAACCGATCATATAAATTGCCGGTCTCAATTCCTTCTGATCCAACATCGCCGATAGTGACCAACACGCATACACGTAGTGATCAAGAAGCAGGTTGTTGTATGACCGATTTACCACCTTTCCCATCGAAGACATATACGTTTTCAACACGTCAATGTGCCCATCAGTTCGAATATTTTAAAAACAAACAAGATTATATTTTGCCTGATTTTAATCTCGATCTATATCAGGCAGCGATTGTTGCTGTCTGTAAGTATTTTATTATTGATAGTTCAACAACAAGTGTCAAATGCCTATTTTTATTCACAAATAGTACCGGATGATTGTTCACAAACATTTTATCGATTACTAGAAGCGTTATTTGTTACACATGCTGAAACAAAATTAAATACTATGGGTCATCTCGAACAAAATGGTGCTCAACGTACACGTCCCAAATTAGATATCGTTGCCGATCGCGGTGACTGGTGTCGTAATTTGTATCGACATCGTTCATTATCACTACCTCCAATGTCATAACCTGCGTTGCCATCTTTATGAATTAATTTCAAGGACATCTCTTTTGTTTTTTCTTTTGTTGTCTAATTAGTTGTCACAAAATATTGACTATCATATACGTATTATTTCATCTTCATGTATGAGTCGATGTTCTCTATTCATTCTTTGCTCTAATTGTAGATATTTCCATTACACTACACGCAACACATATCAGTTCACAACATGACAAATATGAACGAAGCATATAGTCCAATTTCTGATGATGATGAATTATTCGACATAATGGTAAGATGATTGAATTCAAACCGTTTCATTGTACATCTTCGTTTTGCTTCTAGTCATCAAGCATGAACTACGACATTAACGACGAAGAAATGAAGCAATTCTTTGAGTCGAATCCGTCCATTTTATCATTCAATGACGTAGAAGAAACGTTAAAGTCAACGACTGAGTGTGACTTTCTTAAGTATCACTCCGATGCGATTTCCAGTATTCTTCAAGTTGTTCGTATCTTTCAAAATCAATTTTTTCAGATGAGCTAGAACGACATGTCTTTTCAGACTCCGGATTATCTATCTGTGGAACATATCAAAGAACAATTTGGCAATATGCTTCAGCAAAAAGTGTACCAAATTATTAACACAATGCAGACAGAAACCATACAAATCTTTGCTGCTTTATTGCATCAGCTGGAGACGCTCGATTTGGAGATAAAGCTTTGGAATCATTATATACAACTAGGTACAGCCGATGTAGAACAACATGCGTCGAATTCCATCACACTATGGCCTGCAGACATCAAAACTATGATTCTTGCTGCTCGATCTTCATCAGCAGCGTTCAATGATCCAAATGCGCTTGTAATTAATGATGATGATTACTTCAAGTTCGTTCAATGTCGTTTACAACATTTGTATGAAAAACAAGACAACATAAAACAAGAATTGATGGCCCAGAAATGTAGTTTTCCTGGCTTTACAACTGCAATGGAGCATATCTTGAAAGCTTTCGTTGAAGAAAATACCGCATATCTGCGCTTAAAATACGATTATCAAAACAAATTTATCGATTTTGACTACCATGATCAACTGTTCGATTATAAATTTAAGCAACAAAATCCAAATGTACTTCAAGTAAGTGGAAAAATGCTCACCTGTAAATGGCAGCTAGAAAAATTGTGCCATCATGTTCTATGAGTAGCTAGGTTCAGACATTACACACCGTACACAATTGTGTTCGCCACATAATTTTGCCAGTGAAAAGACTTGCTCTTTTCGATGTTTGAAATTCTTGTCAAACTATGTTTTTTATCCGACATTTTAGATCGAACTGAGCAATAGTGTCTTTGCTAAAAAATATCAGTACGAAATGGTCAAACAAGAGTTTTTATGGATACAGAAACAAATCAATAACAATAAATTACTAACTGAATTAAACAATATTCAACTCTCCCTAGCTTCGACATTTCAATCATTAGCAGATATTAATTTGCGACAAACGTTGATAGACCGTCATCGTGAAGTTATACAGAAATATCAGCAAGACATGACCACCATCATTTATGATACAATGGAAGCTAAATTAAATGAGTTACATAATATATTTGAAGGCGCAACTGCAACGATGTGGCTAATCCAACAATCATTTCCTATGCACCTACGAATGAACCAAACAATGATTGATTTAATCGAGCATCACCTACCTATTCTTACTCAAAAGGCCAAATATATTTACGAATATAAAAATGCTTTAGAAGCTTTGTAATATCCATTTCTTTATTGATTTTCGTGTTTTGTTGACTATAATTGCCTTCGCGCGCGCGTACATTAGATTGTATATATATTGAATCATCCTTTGTGTACATAATTCAAAATTTATCGATAAATTTCTAGATACACCTCGATATTGTAGAAACAACCGTGAACAACACGACGAGTTTCAAATTTGAAGTCATAGTAAGTTCATTCCACTACAATTTACTTTTTTCCTTTTCTTTTACAATTTAGTCTCCTCATTGCCAAGTTGATGTCTAAAATGCACTCAATATTTATTCATTGCGCCTATGACAAACAAAGTTATGCAATGGTTTAAAAGAACTTGACTAAGATTGGAGCATTGAAACTCATTGAACTTACCATTGCCTGTTTATTTACACGTTCAAGTATTCCAATATTGCCATCAAAAACATTACTGATATTCGTCAATGTCGCTTACTTACTTCTATCGTATTCGAGTGTGATCTGCACCCGAACATCCTTTTTTACCGATATCCATCCAATCTCTTGTACTTCTATTCTAGATTCATGTAAATGTTATGTCAGGTACATTATTTAACATTGACTTTAGATACAATGCTAAACCATCCTATGTGCCGTCGTCATTTGGCGTAAACCGTAATCAATCGATTGTTTCAACAATGGTACAATTATATGATCGACCTCGAGTTATTGACAATGTCAAACGATTTGATTCGCAAGAATCGTTCCGTTGTCAAATCCATCAAGTTCTTCAAGAATGGAATCGATTACAAAAACAGAAGAAAGAATATCAACTGCAAAGACAAAATACAGCAAAGAAATCCATCGGCTTTTGGGGTGGCACAAACCATGAATATGAAGAATTCGATCGAATTATGGAGGAAGATCTTGAAAATCAGTTAAAAGAATTAGAATGTCAAGAGGAGGAGCAAATGAGAAAAACAGAACAAATCCTCGAGAAAGAGCTGGCGAAAACTGCAAATAATAATCAAGATATTGAAAGCCTTGAACGATATTGTATGGAACTCTTGGACGAATACGATACGAAGCAAAGGCAAGAAAACTGCGCAAAGGTGGTCGCAATCGAGCAGGGCAACATTTCACAATCATCAAATCATGTATGTTTATACTAAAGTCTTCGAATAACTTTGCTGACCATCATATGTAACTCAAATATTTAGAAAACATCATTACAACTCAATCAAGGCGTTTATGAAGAACAATACTTTAATCAACAGAAACGTAATCTACGATCCAAATCAGACAAGACAAGTATCATAATAGAAAACAACTTTACTTTACTTTTTCAAATATGCTGTTTTCCCTTTTTAGATTTATATAGGAAATTAGCCGCGCAAAACAAAATTTGTCAAATGGAAATGAATAGAATGATAGTTCTATTTCAAAAGTTTTTCAAATCTAACAAACATCAAGTAGATAACTCCAACTTATACTGATTTGAAATACACTTCGATTTACGTGTTTTTGACGACAAATGTCAACTTTTTGCTTGAATTTATTGTGTTTCAAATATTTCAACTTTTTTTCTTCACTCTTAATCTATCAACTAACTATTTGCGTTGCTCTGTTTTCTCTATCTCTTTCGGAATGTTTCATAGTCTTCCGATCTTACCTGATTGTTCTTAGTTCTAGATCACACGCTATTCCAATATTTACTACTTTGCTTTGCACAACTGCAATTCAATTGACACCAAACTTAGTTTACCAACAACGATGCACAAAACCAGATCTTGTACTAATGAAAACGGAGTAAGACAAACGACAAACTGTGTAGTTTCGTCTCACCCGCGTATTCAACTTTTCTCTTTCTCTTCTAGGGCGGTAATTTTGACATGGAAATTGTATTCGATGACGATAGAACTTCTTCCCTTCATAACACCGCCAACAACGACGGCGATCACGATGATGATATTCAGATTATTGAACCATCTGATTCTATTTCGACGAGCAACAAAACCAAAAGCACTTCACCAATCCGTAATCGACGTTCAAGCAAAACTGAACAACAGACAAATCCCGAAGATTTTAGATCTGTACCGTCACAAACTGTTACTTTCGCCAAAACACTAGATATTGCCAGTATTATCCGGATTAATTTCAATGAAACGCCCTATTATTTATCGAAGAAAAATCCATCTTTCGAGCAAATCATTTATCACGTATTGCCAAGAACAACACATGTAGAAAATTTTCGATCGATTGCCGTGCTGTTCTTTAAATCATTAGCTCTTGAATTAGTTCGATCACTGTGGATTGTTTATCGGCAATCAGGCTTAGGTGAACTCGAAACTGCATTGGACACAAAGGGCATTGACGCGAAAATCTGGCCAAAGGAAATACTTAATCTTATTCAGGATTATGAACCAAATATAAAAAACAAAGATCTCAACCATATTTGTTTAGCATTTGTCAATGAATGTCTCCAGCAAATGACCACGAAAGATCAAGAGTACCAGCACGAGTTACGTATCTGGACAACATCTCTAACCGATTACACCTCTACTCTTGATCAGATGATTAAAAAGTTCGTTGACGATGGACTCCGAGGCCTACGCCTGGAGGTTTCCTGTCATATCGCCATGACTCACTGTTACTACCAGGATGAAATCTTAAAGCAACAATTCTTAGTCCATAATCCAACGGATGAACAAGTAATACTACTTATACTGTCACAACTTGTCTAAGGCAATCATGCTTTCGCTCTTTAGATAGCTATGGTTAATCGTCTTTGTAAACTGAACTATAAGTTTGAAACGGCCAAACACGAATGGAATTTATTGAACGAAAAGATATTAATCCATCTAATCGATCGTCCATTTGATGGTCAAGCTATTTTACAGTCAACATTGATTAACGCTATGCGTGAACCAAACCTTCGACTACAGCTTCACATGCAGTATCATAATATATATGAGCATGTCAAAAATAATAAATTAAATGTGTATATGAACAAAGTCAAAGACGAAATACCGACACAGGGGAATATATTCAATGAACAGATGGATAAATTATGGGAAAATAATAAATCCAATTCTTGTGATCAACGACTATCGTATATTCTGTCAAATATTATCGACCGACGTTTAGCAAATATTACTGCACGTGTTGGGTGTATCTATCATTATAAGAGTGAACTGTTCTCGCGCAAAATTTAGGCTAAGATTAAAAATAATTCTGCAAATAATGAACGCTTATGTGTACAGTCTACCGCGATATATATAGCATAGTATGTACAGTTAGATTCGAAATAGATATATTGTAAAATAAAATATGAGCTATATTAGTGTAGAATCCTCATATAAATGTAGAAGTTTTTGTCATTTTTTTGTTATGTTTGTATGTTCATCGTTCCATAAAAGGGTAAAACATCAGAGCTCACACGGTTGTTGTCATTTCTATTCTAGATTCATTAGGTTTGCTAACTATCACATTACTCCGAAACTCAATTTTACCAAGGAAAACTATCAACCAATAATTCAAGGGCAGCGACAAATGTAAGTTTATACACCTCTCTTTTCATTCTGTCTTTTCTGTGCCAGATGCAATCGAACGAACTAGATGCAACAGCCGCAACACAATTCGCAAATGGTATTCGTGGTAAATCTTTCGGACAGCTACCATATTACTTGTCGACATCGAGTTCTACCTTTCAAAATAACATTCTTTGACAAATCAAGTCCTACAATTCGTTTTTCAAGTACAAATAAATCTAATCGAACACATCCGCGTTGATTGATCGTATCAGTTACAGTGTTTTCAACAAAAACCAAATGCACCGCAAGTAGGTTACAGTTCTTGTCCTGAACATAACTTCTCTTTAATAGTCTACATCGTTATTTTTTTTTTCATAGTTGCAAATTGTTAAACATATATGCTCATTAAAAAATGGCGAACAAAATTCAAGACATGAGCAAACTCTTCTGAAATTTGGCATTTTTTTCAAAAACTTTCCCGAAAATACTAGACCACGTTGAAACTTGACCTCTTCACATACGGATTAGAAAAATTTCCAATGCAATAGATCGTGTTCAACTATCGAAACAATATCAATCAATTCTTCAGAATACATGTGAAGATGTATTGAATTCAATCAAATCGACTGCAAAAAGTAGTTGCATGTTAAAACAGCTGAAATATGGAAAAATCAACAAGAAATGAACGGCGATGAGCGATTAACACAAAACATGATAAAGTTAATTGAACTTCGTCAAAAGAATAGTATTACTGCATAAGCGATCTTCATCAGTATGCTTCATGTACACCATTGACAACTGCAATTTGAATTTCGAACACTTTTCGTTCATTTGAGCAAACATCCATTTGTTATCGATAAGCACTCTTTTGCTTCATGCATTCATTGAATACTTTATGTTCTCTGAAATGTTTCACTTTTTTATTTCAGATATTTTCAACTAGTCTTCCTCGTCTCTACTCAATTCTCCATGCCTTCCGAATTCTATTCTGTGCATCAACCTTCTGGACACTGGTCAATTATAACGGACGCCGAATCACCAATATCATTTCAATATCAAACGAAAAATTCCGAAACTACCGAACGAAGGCGTTACGCTACTGCGGCAGCAATATTCACTTGCATAGCACAATATGTGCAGATGTTTTCTCGTCGAATCATCGCTGGTTCTGATCGCAAAAATGTCTCAAACAGAGCTAGCAAGATCGAACGTCGCATAACACGATTCATTACAAATCATACATAAACGATAGGATATCTACACATGTTTCCCTTCTATTCTTTGTACTTTTATCGTAGCCTGTTTAGTCGACTAGCTATTTCTTTCTATTCACGTAGATTTCGATAAAAGCACTCTTTTGACTTTGTTTTAGATTATATTTCGCTGTTGAATCTTTAATCATCCAACAAAACCGACATATTCTGCGTTGTTGATTAATATTTTTTTTGAAACATGAATAACTTCAGCAGTGAGGTAAACTATTCGTGTTTTGAGCTTTCATGTAATTAAGTTTTTATTTTATTTTCAGTTCAATTCAGGTGATTTATTTGACGACGAAAATTGTCTGTCTCAAAGGCTCAGCCAACTATCAACCTCAGAAACACAGCCCGCAACTGTAAAAAGAAGTGTAAGCGCCATGAACATACAACGATCGCCGCCGTCACGAACATCCTCATCGTCAAAAAAGTTCAAAGCTGACCGCGACCAATGCGAGAGAACAGCTGAGCTCAATATTGATGATATTGTTGTGGAAGAAGATGTGCCCAGTTATTTGCAATTGAGCAGTCATAGATTTCGGCAATTAGTTGATCCATTTCTACTTGACACAGATGATTGCTTAACGATCGAAGATATACAAGGCATTGCTTTACTCCTACGTCGAATCGCGATTGTCAACATACGAAAATCACTTTGGACTGTGTATTTACAAGCAGGTACTGGTATTTTGGAAGTCGGAGAAATATTCGGATCAAAAGTGGTAACCAATCAAGAAATATCAATCTGGTCATCTGAAGTTAAGTCGAAAGTGTTGACATTAGAAAACAACAACAGCAGCAGCAATAGTACGAAAAAAACGACAAGCGATGAGCCAGGAATAATTCAGGTCAATAGTGACACGTGTCGTAATTGTGTCAATCAAATGCTCCGGCAATATTCAAATCAACTCGTACAATATGAAGAGGATTTCAACAATATGAAGCATGTTCTAAACAATTTATTTACACTGCAAATGGAAAGCAGCTTGACAGAATTCATCGAACAACAAGAACTAAAATATTTACGTATTGAAATCGAAAAGAAAATTGTTACTGTCAAATACGATTACAAGGACCGCTTTCTTCAAAACCGATACGAGCAATATCGACCAACTAGATATGAGGTAAAATTCAACGGATATCAACTATTTGTTTTCATGTTGCAGTTATATTTATCTATCTGATAGCGAGATATATTTGATAATATGCTTCGAATAAAACGAGCGCAACTCAAGAGTATGTATGATGCAAGTTTATGGAAACAACGTCGCTTTTATTCACATTTGCCTGAATCATTGAATTTATTAAATTTGCCACTTCTTCCATCTCTATCAATCAATACAATTACTGATAAAAGTAGTCGCGAAAGTCTAATGGATCAATATGCTCAAATTACACAGAGAACCAAATTGGAAATCATGGCACTGTATATCGACATTGCCCAAGTCAAAGCTAATGAAAACCAAAGGAAACTTGAACAAAATGTTCTTCTATTGGAATCGAATTCGGGCATTGGTGACTCGATGAAGTTTATCATTTTTCAATGTTTTCAAATTATTGAAGAACGATTCTCATATTTGTACGACTTAAAAGTCCGTGCACTTCAATTACACAAGAAAACATGTTAGAATGTATATACCTTCTATAACGTTTTGTCTCAATTTCCATCTATGAACTATCATATTTAATCAAGATCTTTACTGTAGTTTAGCTGTAGTGCCATATGAAATGTTTAATTCTGTCTCTTTTGAAAAGAAAATGACGAATGAATTTGTTCTTCGTAGATATTCATTGCATGCCTTTATTGTAGATAGCATACTATTTAAAAATTGACACGTATTATTCGAATAACCCAAAAAGGTATGTCACTCGATCGTTCTTGTTTTCACCCTCACGTTGGTACAACAGCTATGCGTTCAACTGTGACCCATTCGACTGCATCCACATGTCCACAATTGCAATTCAGGCATGAAGAAAATAAAAGAAAAAGAAGGAAATGTCGAGGTAACCGTGCGTATCAACGTTTTCGAGCCAAACTACGTCGACAAGGCTTTGATAATGGCGTCATAGAGACTATGATCAGTAATCACAATACTTCAGATGGAGAAAGCACCAATCAATTGGAGCCTAGTATTCCAATATTTAATTCAGAAGCATTTATCACTTCGCCAGAACAGGTAAAGTGATAACAATTTGCTTAAGACTAGAGTAAATGTCTTGTTTTGTTCTTTATACGCATGGTAAAGAGAACGCAAGAACATGAATATGTCGATCAAGCAAGTGGTACTAAACGTAAACGTAATCGAACATCAAACGAAATAACTGCCTCAATTAGTCAAATGTCGATATCTTACCTTCCCAGAAAACGTCATCGCTCAAAAACAATCGAAAGCAGCCTAACAGAACAAGAACAAATGTGTGAACCGTTGTCAAATGTCAAACCCAAATATTTACAAGTATCTGATCAAATCTTCAAGCAAATGCTCAGTGAATCGTCGACAGATAGAACACATATTCCCCTTCCAATTCTTGATACACCGCAGAAAACACAATTTGTTCGAATATATGCACATTTATTAAACAATGTTCTCTATTTGGAAATGGAATTGAACTTCTGGAATCATTATCAAGACGTACTCACAGCTGAACACATATGGTCATCCGTACCACTCGATAAAAGTGAGACACAAAAAAATAGCCTCTACCGAAGTAAATTCAAAACCACAAGTCAACTTTCTGCTCATCAAAAATTACTTGAAAACCGTCTTCAAAGAGCCAAGACTGATCTCAATCAACACAAACAACAAGCTATTCATAATTATTTTGACGAAAAGCAGCTTTCAATAATTCTTACTGCATTTGTTCGTCGAGGTCAATTCAAACTAAGAGCGGATTACGAACGTAAAAAACGGCTACTACAATGTGATGCTAATGATCATCGCTTAATTCGTGAATTTTATGACTTAAAACCAACGAATAATCAGGTAACTTTCATTATCATAGAATCATTAGTTGCTACTTTCTTTCCATAAATATCTGTCTCGTAGATTCAATCTGCGCGTATTATTTGGAAATTAACAAAAGACAAATTACAGACGGAAGAAGATATGAATGTTCTGAAACAACGTATATATACAAAACGTTTACCTGCATCCTTTCAAATTCTTGATCATTCCATTGATAACATTGAAAAGATGCTTCAAAACCCAATACTTAATCAAGATAAACGTGCTACATTATCGTCACGCCGTTTGAAAATAATTGCACAGTTCAAATATGACCTAATGAAATTAGCTATTCTTACAGCCGAAGAAACCATTCGATGTCATGTAACACTTATTACTGCCGAAAAGAAAGCTTTAATTGAAAATGTTACATCAGCTCTCGATTCCCCCCAACCGACATTGCTTGCACAAGTGATTCAAGTCGTTAACAAGCGTGAAGTTAATATGATGCAACGTCAACAAATTATACTCGAACAAAAATTATCGGTTTTCGACGATGCTCCGACGATGGAAGATATGACCACAACTACCGTCACTATCGTCGGAGCACAGCAGTAGATTCGTTCATCCATATTCTTCCATCAACACCAATCGTTGAAACTCATACAAATCTTACATCGAAACAATTATCGTTTTTGAGTTACGGCCCTAAATACGTTCCACCACAGCACAATCGTTTGTCATCAGATTTGCTTGACAAAATTATCAATCAAGAATTCCAATATATTCTGCAGTGTTTTCAAACTGGATTCCATCGAAATTGTGTTTCGATTTCCGATCAACGAGCGCAACATTTCTTCGCTGAATTGGAAACTCTTGTTCGTCAATTGTATACAACACCTATACCGACTAAACTTCGTCGACGTGCTCAGTATGAACAACGTACAATTCGCAGTATTCAACGTCGATTACAAGCATCCCATTCTATTGTTCGATTAACAGATAAAAGTAAAGTTTTTCATTTGGGAAGTCAACATGAATATCACCGAAAGGCGCTTGAATATATGACGAAAACAAATGCTTACAAAGAACTGTCTAATGGCAATAATCTATGTGCAGATCATTTACATAAAGTCCTATCGATCATCGATCCACTACTGAAAACGAAAGCGATTAATTTAAAGTGGTGGAAGAGTAAAATGAGACCTGATTCGAAAACAATCGAGTTAGCTCATCTCTATTTCATACCGAAAGCACATAAAGTAAGTCGAACAGTCAACGAAGTAGAAATTCTTTATATTCTTCCTAGGTAAATACACCACTACGGCCAATTGTGTCATCAATAAAAGCTGCTGCAACCGGTGTGTCACATTTTCTTGATCAAATCCTACGGCCATTATATGATCAAGTAGCCAAGTCATCCACATTCATCAATGATATCGATTTTGTTCGACAGCTAGAACACTATCGAGATAGTGGGCGATTTCGTTTAACAACTACATTCGTTACGTTCGATGTCACTGATCTTTACACAATGATTCCACACAACGGATTTCTCATTGCTCTAGGCCATTTTCTTGAACGTCACTCTACAAATCATCGAATCCACGGCATGACCATTGATACAATTATGAAGCTGGCTCGTCTAGTTCTGACAACAAACTGTTTTGCTTTTAACAATAAATACTATGAACAAATCCGAGGCGGAGCAATGGGATCACCACTAACGATGACTTTAGCAAACATTTACATGCTCGAATGGGAACAACCTTTGATTAAATATCAAAAATCACAAAACGAACTATATGGAAGGTACGCTCCTGAGACTCATACTTTTCATGTTTTCTTCGTCTCTATTCATCTTTATAGATATATAGACGATGTTTTTATGACAACGAATTCATTATCGCAGATGAATACTCAATTGAATGAAATAGAAGTGAAGGATCCGAATATCAAAATTATTCGATCTGCTGGTACAGCTATGGAATTTCTTGATGTCTATGTCAGGAACGAAAATGGACAATTAAAAACATGCGTCTACCATAAACCAGCAGCTGAACCTTATATTTTGCCGTTCCTATCCGAACATCCGCGTCACGTTCATCGGAACACAATCAAAGGTGCTCTCTTTCGAGCTGTACGTCTCTGTTCAGATGTCGAAGACTTCCATCATGAGCGGTTACATGTCGAATTAACTCTACTGTTAAATGGGTATCCATTGAAATTTATTAACTATCATTTTACACAATTCTTCCGACAACATCAAGGGCTCTCATTATTACCCGACCAACCAATGGATCAGATAGTTTATGAACAGTTGCATAGAAAAATACTTGTTCGATTATCACGACGCGAACAAAAGCGTAATGAATTAATAACAAACTACGATACAAACGAGCAGAAACAAATCAATCAATCAAAATATTGGAATAATAAGAACATTACTGTTCAGTATACTTTTCAAAGTGGTCCTTTGTTAACATTGAAACACAAGCTCAACGTTCTTTGGAAGAAACATTATGTGTATGAAGGCTCGTCAATGAATCATGTGCGCATACAGATGGGAACGCGTACTAATCAATCGTTGAGCCACCTTTTCGTCAAGAAAAAACCGCTGAAATCAACATTGGCTGACATAACGTCACTTCCTACAACTACATCCATTGCTACTAATACAACGAACACAAACATAATTCTATAGTATTGATTCTTTCTGACATCCTGTATATGGTATCTACACATTCGTATATTACGTTTTTCTACTTATGACATTTATCAAGAAGACATGAATGTCTATAGTGTCTATTCTGTACAATTATGTCTTTTCTTATTTACATGTATTAGTTCTTTGATAATATTATAATTTGAGTTGATTCTTCTTTTTTTTTTCAGATACGTTAAAAAAAAACCAAAATTTGTTTTTCTAGCAACGAGATAGAGAGCTATACTCCATGGCACAAAGTCCTAGTGTAATTCACCTCGATCGAGCAGAAAAAGCTGTTTCTTTGCTGCTATCCACTGATCAAAATCAGCAACGATATCGGCCGAAAACGATAAGGCCATGTAATGAAGTGCGCCAAAATTATTTACCAACATTTCCGTCAATTTCTTACGGCCCACACAACTATCTACTCTTAGCTAATGTACCAGGTATGTTGCTCTTTTACTCAAGAAAACATGTGTATAGTAAATCTCATGAAATATTATCGTTCAGGAATTCATCTATCACCTTTGGAAAAGCTCCGACGTGTACATGGTGCCAACACTGATGACGCAATATCGTTGATGAAAAGTTATCGGTATTCAGGTGGCCATGAAGGGTTTCATTTATCTGAGCAGCATATAAGCGACTTAGCAGAACGCTTCCAAATCGGTGAATCAATCATTACTTTCAATGCAGAGCGAATCCGTAGCCTTTCTGCTAGTCTCTTTGCATTGCATGAAGAATTTCGAGTTACTGTGCTGAAAAGACCCAATGTCGCATTGGCTGAACCAACACTCAATTCAAAGCAGATGGCCATTTTACTGGAATTCTATCTACAGATAGACGGTATGCTTGCCCGAATATACACATTATTTCAGCCTTGAATATCTATTAAAACGAATTTTTCCTTTCAGTGGATACTTTCTACATGAAAGTATGTTCCTTCCGTGAACCTGATTTTTGGTCAAATATGAATAATAGTGAGGGTCTCTTTTCTGAATACAAAGGACCTGAAGCAAGGTACATGGTCGAACCTTGTGGTAGTTTGTTCTGCACTTGCTGCCATCCACCAAATAGTTGGCGAAAGACTCGACCATGGCCCGTAGTTGATTTTGCCTCAAGCTCATCACATCAGTTTGTTAATGGATACACTACTTATCTGAATTGTTCAGCGGTATACTTTTCTTGAAATATTTCGTAGCATTAGAAATCATGATATCCTATGCTTCGTTATTTCAGACGTGTATGACATCTAATATTGTCTATGCAATGACATGTCCATGTGGCCATTACGATTATATTGAATCAACAAAGGAGACACTAAGTGAAGCTCTGGCTTGTACGTATCTCATGCAACATTTTCTGAGCTTAGCTCAATATGAACGTCTTGTACAAAAGTTCCTTTCCTGTATATATATATATATATAGATCATCGTGAACACGGCAATCGAACTATACACGAAAGACTGACTGGTATTCCTTTCTATCGAGGAGCAATCTTTGACGATACTGAAATAGAGTATGTAAAGTCACATATGTCTGATGACAATTTGTCTCATTCATCTAACTATGCTCTTGTATTTCGTTCCAGAAAGGAAATAGCCGGTCAAATGCGTCTGTATCGACATTCAGCTCGATGCCCTGTAGCACTTCGAGTATTTCTCGATTGTAACCCTGCGCATTGGTGTTTTGTTCCGATGACATGGCATGATTCAGCTACTGAAAGTATTCGTGTTCTCGCACAAAGATCTAATGAAAGAGATCCAGAAATAGCGAATATTGTTCGGATGGGTGCTATCAATGATCGTACTGTGGCACGCCAACTCGACAGTGTACCAATACCACCAGCACCTTACGCTTTTTCATATCGACAACGACAACAACAACGTGAGTTTTTCGAGCGTTTGGCGACTTTACCACTGGGTCGATCACCGTACTCGACAATAGATTTATATCAAGCAAAAATCATTGCCGTTTGTAAGTGGATCGATTTTGACAAATTAAATTATTCCAAACATACTTTTCTGTTCATTCTGTACAGTACCTAATGATTGTTCGCTTCTGTTGCGATACTTGATCGAAACATTATTTATCATACATTGTGAGACTAAATTAAACATGATATGCCCGCTGGGTGGCGATCCTGAAAGACGATATGGTCCTCCATTCGAACCTATCTGGTGTGACAATTTACATAATGGAATTCAAAATGCTACAGCCGAAGACCATTGAATTAAAATCAGTTTGTTTTCGTCGATCTTGTCGCCGTTACGAATTGTAGACTGTACATCACGATTTGACTTTTCTTTGTATACATTTCTGTGTTTTACACTTAAAATTAGATATAATTCGCTCTCTAGTGTTGCAATATCCATATCACATTCTATTGTAGATTTGTAAGCTTTCACACGTTCTCATGGATAACTCCGATCGCTCAACAACCCAGGTGCAGGATCAACTCTCTACATTGTTCCTGTCCTCATCCTCATCCTCACCATCACCATCGACTACTTCTGAGATGTCAAACACACATGTTTTGACAAAGAATATAACTAAAGTGGACTTAGACGAAAATGTTACTCAATGTCGACAAACAGATTCTTTGAATAAAGCACTGCATGCGTTTCAACTATCAGGTAGTATAGCATTTTTATCCCCAAATTTTTGTGATCATATTAGTCATTTATTTAGATGGGTTTGCTTTGACAAAATTGCACGAGTTCAACTTAACTATACCATCAGCAAATGAAAAACCTGACAAGAAGTTTCGATTGGAGAGAAAATCTTTTGCAATAGCATGCCGGTCGAATTTAACGAGTAAAATAGACTGTCTTTTCAATAGCATAGGAGATGTTAAAAATTTATATATTGTATTTTCAACAGAAGATGCTATCTTACAACATATCCAAAAGGAATTCAACGAACTGTTAGAATATGTTTGTATCTCATGTGTTGATCAACCAGAAATGTGTCAACCACCTTGGATTTACTACATCCAGATTCATCTTCAGAAAAGCGTCAATATGCACAGACTGTTTTTTCGTGAAGTAGCAGGTTAGAAGCTCCGCTGAAATTTTCAACTATATCTATCGTTTGTCTATGATCGTAGGCATGGAATGTAATTATCGAGTCACCAATAATGATAAAGATTGGAACCACTTCTTGAAAAACGGTGTGCTTTTTCATAATTTTAATTTGTCTTTTGTTAAAAGAGTTCTTTATATACTGTTTTAGTTGGTACATATGTTGAAGTTGGACGGTTTCGATCAGTCAGATCACGTACGGGCATAAAATGGGCTCGAGTGACTAAAAATAAGCTCAAGCATCTTCAAACGGCAAAAACAGACTTAGTGATAAAACAAATTATAGAGGAACTAAGAAATGCAAGAGCGTCTATTCAAAATTCTATTAAACTAGCAAATGAAATCATACTGTGTACAGATCAGGACCATATATAATGACTTATATTGTTATTACTCAAGTTCTCCAAACATGAGTCGCATCTGTAGCATTCATGTGTAGGTTGTTCAAGAATTTGAAGTTTGATTTCTCTCTAATACTGTTTAGTCCTTTATCTGAATAAGCTTGATTTAAAATTTTGTTTATATACTCGTTTCTGTTTGATTTTTCATATGTTTATATTTGCGTTCTCTACTATCTTGTGAAGTACCTTTGTGCATTCGTGTACATGAATTATTCTGTTATGTAAATTTCATTAGAACTGATTCTACGTGTTACATCTTATCTGCTGTTGTATTCTATTGGTTTTGTAAAAAAAGATACATTGGTTGCTCATTAAAACTTTCGTTTATTATATTCATTAATGTTTCGCTTTCATTCTCTTCTAGATCTACTACATTTTCTTAGTATTCTCATATATTATCTTTAACCATACCAAACACATTGACTAATCGCAGGGTAATGAAAAATAGACGCTTTGTTGATTCCTCTATTTTTCATATTTAATGTTAATGTCTTATTCTTTTAGATTTTACTTCTTCTTTAACTCAAGCAAAGTAAAAAGATACCTCAGACATTCTTTCAGTGCCCAAGCACATTAATGTAAATATGTCCAATTATCAATTACTTCAGTCAGGCTTCTTTCCACGGACAAAATCTTATCGACGACGATTTCGCACAACAAAACCGCACATTCCAATTTCAAGTTTCACTACTGATTCCACGCTCAACGATTATATACGATATATGAATGAACTTTCTACATTGCCATCCGTGTCAGTTACCACTGCGATGGGTGATTATGACACCAATCACACTACCTTTATGCTCACCAGTACATTGTCCTCGTCGACATATGAATTTACCACGCAAAACTCAACTCACTCTCATGACTTAGGGATCGGCACAATGGCTTACCCTTCGCTCAGTCATTATATTACAAAAATACTACATTCAATCCTCAGTTTTATTGTACAGCAGAGAGGAAACTTGTGGCAATATGCTCTCTATTCGGCATCCTTCTGCTTCTTCTTGTTGATGATGCAAATGCTTATCCGCCATTTACGTGCATGTCACAGAACTTATTTCTCTCGTAAAAAGCATCCCCCTCAACTACGAAGTAAATTTAAATCAGATAAACTTCTTATTGAATCTTCTTGTCTAGTACATTCTTCAACTTCGGAATATTGTATAACACCGACCTACGCTGGATTCCCAACAAATGACGATGACATTCAACATTATGACAATAGCAACCCATGTTCATTAGCTTCCAATCAAATCACCTTGGCTGGATCAGTCATAACATTTCTTCCTGATAAAGTTTAACTATGCCTCTACAAACAACTTAACAAGAGACACATCCCATACCCTCAAGAACACTTCGTCATGCACCTTCAACAATATGATTATTTCTGCTGTTTTCCCATGCAAACAACTTGGTTCGGTGTTGTATATAGATGCGATTGACAATACAGTCTGAGTTTGCAACAGGGCAAACCCTGAAACTATTTCTTAGCTTTTAAAAGTCTGTAAATTTAATGTTTTTCTTCTGTGTTCTTCGTGTGAACTGCCATGAATCGGTAAGTCAGCTTGCTAAATCATAGATTTATAATGCAAACTAAAATCTTCAGATGTAAACTCAATCAATGAACAACTTTGACACAAATACGATACGAAAGACAAAGGTCAGTATTGATACGCAGGAACGAGATAGAGAAACAAAATTGATGCATTTCACATATGTATTTAGTTTTATTAGTCGGAGCCCATGAGCCGATCTTGTATCATTCAACGATCAAATTGATGCCAGCCAGTCACTGTTTTTTATAAATCATACTGCTTATGTTAACATATTGTATTGGATTTTCTGTTGTACATTCAATTTTTAATAATATACACATATTGCCCACTTTTGCTTATGTATATTTCTCATTAGACTGTTCTTTTTCAGATATCTTACGCGTACCTAAAGTTTCACTGACTTTATAAATTATGGCTCAATTTTTGACATTATTATATGACGCACTTACGTTAATACCCTACCCCAGAGAAATTTTACCAACTAAATCAGCACACAACATAAAACAAAACAATAACTTGAGTTATATTTGTGATCTGATGTCTTCAATGACGGCCATGATGAAAAGGCAACACATCAATTGTACAATGACGCCATTCGGAAGTCTCCCAGAGCATATTATAATTTACGATACTTCTTTTCCTATTGATTCATGGAAAACGGCAGCATCAATCGAAAACAAACCAAATTGTGGGCCAACCTTAATGAATCAAGCCTTTGGTGTCGATAATCACAATCGGTCAATCAATCGACCATTATTATTCTTTATTCTTTTCGTTGCGTTCTTCAGCTTAATATTTATCAATATTACTGTTGTAATTGTCATGCAAAAGTTGAAGAAATATCATAACTCGGGATCTGCTTCGAGCTGTAAGTTTTTCTGATCAGCTATTAGAACACGTTCTTCTGATGAAACTGTTTTTGCATAGATGCGGATATGATGAGTATCGATTATGAAACTCCCACGCGAGACATAGGAGTAAGTATGAATGTTTCCAGTTTTGATAGGTGACTTTCATCTACGTTCATTGTACGAATATAGGAAACAAACACAGATGAATAGCTACGCTATTTCAAACACATACGGATCACAAACAACTCACCTTAGCATATATGACCTTATTCGAGCTGGAGACAAGATGAAAAAATTTGTAGCTAAATTATGATACTGTAACTTTAACTGTTCTATTCTTTAGCACCATGTGACCCTTGTAATGTTTTGAAAGCACAGAATTGTTATCTTAGTCTACAAAAAACATGTGTTAAATAAAGGACTACTTCTTCGATAATACGTATAGATATATAAGTAGAAGATCAGTAAAAATTTTCTATGTTGAGATACATATCTTGATGGCATAGACAACTAATTCCATCACCGTTCAAAAAAGATTTAATTGTCATTTCAGATAAAAATAAGAGTAACATTCACAATACCAATTAAAATATCATCTATTCTTCGTGATTCGATTTCAACGATGAGCAAGCACTCATTTTATAGGATGCACGTAAGTAGCAGCAGCATCGTGATAATATCGCGAGACATCACACTATTGTATTCGTCTAATTTAGTGGCGTGACATGGAATGGTATGACAACATTTTTGATGTTATGGACGACAATGAAGACATGCTGGAATGTACACCGGTAGAGTTAAACCGTTACTATATGTTAGGTCAACTTCCAGCAAATGCAGAAGAACAATACGAGATCGAGGCGAGTGGAATAAAACCAGACATCGAGACAATATTGTCGACTACTTATACTGATGATAATCAAGTGAACAATACTTCAATTGACAATTTTCACAATAACTCATGTCTTTGAATATTTAGACAAAAATGACAACAGATGCAGAAAAGAAAACAGAAAACAAGACGACAGACAAGAACAATGATGGTGATAACGGCGACGACGATGACGACGACGACGACGATGATGATGAAGAAGAAGAAGAAGAAGAAGAAGAAGAAGAAGTTCTATCACAACAACTAAGCCAGTTATCTACAGAGGGTAGTCTAGAAGAAGAGACTATCAAGTCCAATCGAAAGAGAACACGAAGTACAACTAGAAGTCTAGATGTTGCTCCAAAAAAGATGAAACCTACGCGAAATGACACTGCTAAAGAACAAAATACTAGTGAGAGTATTGAACAAGACAAATCAAATGATATACCAAGATATTTATCATTAACGAACCCTGAATTTCTTCGTGTTATTGAAAATATTCAAAAAACAACAAACTCGATTGGTCTGAGCGATATACAGATGCTAGCACTATTGATGCATCGTATCACGATCCTTCGTATTCAAAAACACATCAATATTGTATATCTGCAATCCGGTACGGGTCAATTGAATGATAGCAGTTCGGACTTAATCGAAGTTGATCGACGAGTTTGGCATAAAGACATCAAATCAATCCTGTCGATGAAACGCGCACAGACAAGTGCTTCTGTAACAGTGGAGGAAATCACTTCAAACGATGAACAAGCCAATTATGAAAATCTTATCAATAGTCGTCTACAAGAAACCAATGAGAAAATCGAGCAATACACTCAACAACTCACTGATAAGAAGAGCAACTTAACTGAATTTACAACAGCAAGTGAGGAGATAATCGTTCAGTATGTCCAACATTATGGTATTATTCCACTGCAAATGAAAAGAGATTTCAAAATAGCTGTACTCAAACATGACTACAATGGCATCATTCTTCAAAGGAAGTACGAACAAGAAAATCCAAATGAATATCAAGTGAGTCTTCAAAACACCTTGCCCAATGATTTAGAATTGATATTCACATCCTATTGTCATTGAGGTTGAAATCGCTGAACGGCTATGTACAGCAAAGTATGAATCGGAGAAATCGAAACGTGAACTGATTGAATTAAAACAACGAGTTTTTTACTACAAATTTGACACCTTTGTCAAAGATGTCGAGTTATCATCCTTATTGTCTTCTGCTTCTGCGGTCACATTCAATGATAAACACCAACGACTGGCTCAACGAAAGAAACTCGACCTATTTGCTTCACACATATCCAGAGCTGAGCTCAAGTACTATCAGACTGAAACCAAATTCAAGTCCGAATACAAAAAGATGCTAGATAATCACCGGAATCTTGTGCGTGACAAAGGTATGACAACATCCCTGAGAAATCTATTAGAACAACGTCTGACCAATATAACTGATCGATTGCGAACTATTCATTATCATCGAATTAATTACTTTCTTCGAAGTTCTTATGGTGACTGGGAAAGTAAATCGCAGGATACACAGACGATCCACACTCGTGAATTCTTATCAAATGTGATGATTGATACAATGCATGAACTGAGTCCAAGACAAATGCAATTACTTAGTCGCGGACCCACTTACGTTCCACCTTGTCAGTCACGACTTTCGTCTTTTTCGAAATCAGCACCAACATCAACATCAGACATCGTGAAAAAGCAGTATGCACCATTGAAACATCAAATAGCTAGCTTGCTTTCGAAACATCGTCTGAGTATCGCTTCTTCATGGGATATTCGTTCAAATATTTGCTACAAGTTTACTAATTTATTCGCTATTTCGATTCCATATAACATGCAAAAGCGTGCTATCGATGAAATCAAATTAGTCCAATCCATACGATCTTCCTTGAAGACGAACAATCTTATCCTCAGACGGACAGCCGACAATCAAAATACTTTTTATATCGGAAACAGAGAAGAATTCGAACTAAAAGGAAATAAATTTCTTTCAGG
This sequence comes from Adineta ricciae, assembly GCA_905250025.1. Taxonomy (NCBI): domain Eukaryota; kingdom Metazoa; phylum Rotifera; class Eurotatoria; order Adinetida; family Adinetidae; genus Adineta; species Adineta ricciae. The sequence goes on along the minus strand of CAJNOJ010000667.1, from coordinate 2,182 downwards.
ATTAGAAGACGTCTATGAATGTGTAGGGATCATTGGCAAGGATAATAGCGACCACAAAGAAAATCAAATAGAGGATCCACTATATCTACTGAGCGGAAGAATCGAAGCTATCAATTTCGCATTAGAAACATTGCAAAAACGCAAAGCATTAGAGAAGGACACAATCAGCAAGTTAATAATTGATTCAAAGAATGTGAAGTTACCATATCTCTACTTCTTGCCTGACATGTTAAAGGTAAGCGGAATATTTCCTGCTCGTCGTTTCGAATGATGACTTTCGTCAATATTTGTTTATGCAATTCACTTGAATAGGAAGATGAAATGTCGCTTGTACCAATCATAGTTGCACATCAAAGCATCACATCGAATATTGCAACATACGTTAACCAACTGATTGGACCATTTGCTAATGAGAAGATGAAACAATGGACATTTTGTAACGAAGCTGATTTTATGACAAAACTCATAACTTATGCATGCGACCAACATCGTCTCAAACCAACAACCCTTTTCTGTACAATTCAAATCACTAATTTCTATTCGCTGGATGTACACAGTGAAATGATTGCTACCGTCATTGCTTTCTTACGAGATAAATCGGCATACAACAAAGTCAACAAAGTCTCAATTAGCATCATCGAAAACCTTTTACAATTATTTCTCTATCAAAATCTCTTTTCGTATCAAAATAAAATCTACATCATCAAAAAGGGCAGTCCACGAACAATGTCATTAAGTGAAACCTTGGCGAATATTTACCTCTATGATTGGCAAAAGTCCATACTGAACCAATTTGAATATAAACAAGAACTCTTCGGAAGGTGAGTTCGATTCTTGTTCACTATACCTGTTAATGAGTATGATCATCTCTACTTTTAGACACAAAGATCGCATCTTTTTCACTTGGAATAAATCTTCCAACATACTTCAAGCGCATCTAGAATCGTTACAAAAACAACATCCCAGTGTTAAGTTTCGACTATCCATTGGTCCAAATGTCCATTATTGGAATACTTACATTGAAAACCGAAGGGGTGAGCTCTACACTCGAGTCTATCACGATCCGATGGCCCTACGTTACACAATGCCCTACGTCGTTGGCCATTCCAAGGTGCAACATAGTGAATGGCTTCGATCAGCACTTCTTCGAGCTGTATGCTATTGTTCATCAGTTGAAGATTTTCATCGAGAACGCATCTATCTCGAACTGACTTATCTTGCCAATGGCTACTCGTTTTACTTTGTGGAAAGTCATGTGCAGAATTTCTTCAACTATTTCGAGGATGATTTGATGCGATATTCTTCAGATCAAACCAGCTATGACACATTTCGTCGACGATGGTTTGACTTGTTCGAGTTACAGAGCCAACGCATGGAAAAACTCCAACAGCTAGACGCTAACAAGAAAGTAGCTCGTTTCAGTTATTACTATGATTATGGCCCACGATGTGAATTCAACCAATACTTTCGTGAACTATGGTCAAAACAGTTTGCGTCTCATTCGACGCTATCCAATGAGAAATTTAAGATTTTCCTAACTACAAAACACATTTATTCACTCAATACATTGTTATCGTCTTTTTAAAATTTAAGATTTCTGTTGATTTTAGATTGCATTTCTCTTTAATGAGTAAGGTCAATCTGTTTTGAAAGTGTATATATTTAGTGTCGTAGGATAAAACTTGATGTTGATAACTTATATCATATATTCTGCTTTAGCCTTCTTCCATTCAATTATTTGTGTATCTCTTTTGATCATTTTTGCAATAATCCTTATTTCAGTTCTTGTTTCAGATAGATCTTTAGCAGATTTCTTAGACGGTTAATTACGGCTTCAACACTCCTCAAGTGGTATTACAACTCAAAAATAATCGAATCCGTTTATTATAGTACCATCCAAGCTGTTTCAAATCCATTATGAACAGAAATATACCTTCCTATTCCAATTCAACTCTATCCACGAACAAACGAAAACGACATTCAAATGTGCACTTGAGTACTCTTCCAGCATTCAGCCCCTCGAATGATTGGCGAGTATATTGTATCAGTCAGAGAACTAATACTTCGTTATTGCACTACCTCATTGATTTGGCAAGAAAAACAACTGAATATACCATTGATACAGAACACGATTGCGTTACGCACGAAGCAGCACTAATTCAAGTTGAATTTATACGGAGAC
>CAJNOJ010000666.1:20252-32832 GCA_905250025.1 Adineta ricciae | reverse complement strand
AGCAACAATAGTCCCATTCAGTGAATTTGGTGGAAAACGTTGTATGCGATAATTTGCAGAATCAGCCACATATAAATTACCATTTGGATCAAATGTTAAACCAGGCGAACTAGTGCTACTTCCTGCAATTGTTGTACCTTAAGTTGCATTCTAAATCCATTTTTGAATTCCATTATTCATATAGTCAAAAACGTATAGAATATCGTTACCATCGATGTATAAACATTATGGCTTATTTAGTTGCTGTGAAAATGCGCCGACTATTGATGTGACAGGAACAACTGTTTCTGTTTGATTCCATTAAAGAAAATCACCTAAAGTATTCCATAGAATTTGAAAATTTCCGATCTATGCTGTAAATTAACAGACAAGAATCAAATGCTGTTGTCGTCGTCGCTGAAAGAAACAGAAAATTCTCAGATCAATGTTGTAAAGCACAAGATATCTATCCCATCCACTTGTTGTTGAACGAATTGTCGAAGTCGACGTTGCTGCTGAAATTGAAGAAGTACTACTTGTACTCACTGGAAATATGATCAAACTAAGAGAGTGGTCGAATGAAGGTGACGAGTAAAGCAAGATCGAGTTCCGACTGTTCAGTATCGTTCGAAATCCGTACTTTTAGTTGTTGATGTTGTATCTGCGATTGAATTTTTTTCAAAAATTTTTCCTGTTGTGAACCATGACATATTTGTCGTTGCTTGGTTTTGCAGCTTTATTCCTTAAAAGGAAACAGAAGAAGAAAACTTGATTACCCATTATAGTTATGGCTACGATCATTGATACAAGACGGAGGCAAATCAATATAGCTGTGAGCAGATAGCAGCAACGACGGATGAATTGATTTTGCCGATGAATGCATATCTTGGAACTGGAAGTTTCAGAATAAGTTTATAGGTTTACCTCGTTCTTCCTTTTTAGTTACTTGTTGTGTGGGAAAATATAATTTACATTTCTTATTCAACTTATGTAATTCTTTCTGTCGAATAGAAATGAAAAGTTATACGATTAAATGGAAGGATATTTTCTACGTGTAATTCGTTCGCATTGACAGGAATTGTTCGACAACTGATCGACGAAGATGCCAAGAAAAATTCTTTGCTTGAAATCTGAGAGAAAGACGTTCAAATCATTCGAAATATTCTCAAAGAATAAAAAAATAATGTTGATTTTTTAAGAAGAATTGATTTTATTTGCGAAAAGGCTAAAGAAAGTCAGTCTTTATACTCGATATAGCCAGCAATCAAACGCACGGCAAATTATACATAGAAAACAGTGTAAAAAGTACGACATTGAGTCAGAAGAGAATCAGCATACTGTACATACGCGACAGGAAAACTAATAGGAAAAGCGTATAGCACATGATCCTGTTGATAAAAACGGAAATATGTGTTCTTTCAATGCATATTTGTAGTGAAGTTGTAGAAATGATTAATTTTCGATAGACTGATAGTTTCGTCTGTTTGATTATCAATACATTCTTTGTAAAACCGATGTGATTTCCCTTTTGGCGATGCAAAACAATATCATCTGTGTAGTGTTTAACGCGACTGAGTGTGAGCGTCAGTATGTTTGAGAATAATAAGGACATGTGACCGTCAGTCGCCCCGCTTCCTTCAGTGTTCTCGAAGTTGTCTGAAGGAAGAATTTATTGACTAATAAGGCTCGAATTGAGTTTTACTTGATCGCATGCTTCGTTTACAATAATTATCAATCGGGAGACAACTTTTCATTTATCAACGAAATTATATCAATTGAAATGGCCACGAGCTGAGTTTATGAAAAAACTTGATCAATGAAACTGCTCAATTGGTGACTAGTAATTATACGTGATATTTTTTATATGAAAAAACAAACTGCAAGTAAATCGATCATACAGCCGGCACCGAGCAGAGATGATTTATGACACACTCTGTATTACTCTCAAGATCAAGACAGGTTTTATCCTCATTGTTTGTCATGAATTGTTGAAATTCAAATAAATCGTGATCAACGTCGAGTAGAACGGCGTAAAAGAACTAGATGCATCTATATGTGCATAGTCATTCTGAAATAGTATATTTTTCTAAAAAAAAATATCGAACTAAAAACAATGGTTCTTATGCTATCGAATCCATAATTGAGCCCTTTGAGTATCAACATATTTTCCTTGAGAAATCGCATAGTTCACCGGTAGAAGTTGTTGCAACCATTCAGAAAGATCGCATTGAATTAGATTATCATGGCAGGTGATGGATAATGCTCGAAGATTTCTCATCTTTTTTATAAGATAGAGGATATTTTGTCGATCGTTAGTTTCGATTAAGAGAACTTCACATTGAATGCCTAATGATGAATGGCACAGGGCGATACATGCCGGCTTGTTCAAATAAGTTGCATTTATGCTGAAATCGAGGCGACGAATCGATTTACTTGTCAATTTTACTATATATGCCAACGAAGTTTTGTAGAAAGTCAAGGTGTATAAACGAGGTGCTCTGTCTAGTACGACTTGAAATTGAGAGAGAGTCACAACATTGTCGAGTGATGAAACACTAATTGAGGATGTATTGCCGACCAGGATTTCTCTTCGAAAAGTAAATCGGTACTAAGGTATTCTGTCTGTGAATAACGAAATGGAACAACGCATGCTGATTGGGGATGGTCGTATGTAGTGTCCCGAGGATCTGTGGATTTAAACTTCGTTTTATCGTCAAGAATACGTCGAGAAAATGTTCTGGATAAAGTGTGAAAGTAAACGAAATTTCTTTGTCGCTCGGACGTCCAGCAACATCGAAAGAACCATTTATGCACTTTAACCCAGAAGTCAGTTCGAAATGTATCGAGAAGTTCATCAACTAGTTGTTCACCGTCGGTCTCGGATCGATAATCAAATGTTATCCACAATCGAAATACTTTCAGTTTAGGTAAATAGTCGGTAATTATGTTTTTCCATCCATGCCCACCTATATAACTTCCATCCATATGAACCATTAATTTAGATAAATTGGGCACATGTTTCAAAAGATCTTGCATTACATGGTGTGAGTATTCCAAGCACAAGTCCAGCGTTTCGATCGATGATACATCCAATGATAATTTCTCATATGAATGAAAGTACGGGTCAAAACACATGGCGAAACTTTGAAGATGAGGCGTGTGGTCGAAAAAGGGTTTTAATGGAAAACTGTGAATGGAATAACCTCGGACACAGAAATGTCGAAGAGATAACGATCGCACTGTTGACCCATTACTCCAGCAGATCTCATTCAAACCGTTCAACTCGCAGTGTGTTAGTCTAGGAAGGTTCCAAATAATGTTCAGAGATGTCGATTGAAAACAACACTTGTCGATGTTCAAATGAACGAGGGAAATCATTTGGCGGATTTCATTCATCATCCTCTCCATTGTTTCGTTGACACCAATGTGACGCAAAGAAAGTGCGTGTAAATTAGTAAATTGATTTAGAGTCAAATTGTGAGCAAGAAAACAACGCGCTTGGTGAGGAGTTTCATTATCTTCACTTAAGAGCAGTGATTTGATACGATCCGACATCGACGGCAGATGTTGTTGACAAAGAATATCGAAATCAGTTTTCGAGACTGATTTGAAATTCAAAACATTCGATTGAAAAGGAAATGATTGAAACGAGTATTGAGACGATAAGAACCGCGGAGAAGATCAGCCCCTGGAAGAAATTTGAATACCGTCAGTAATATCTCATTAGCCAACGATTCCAAGTTCATATTTCGATTTGAATGTGATAAAATATCTTTAGTAGAAATTGTGTTATCCAGTTATAAACCAAATTCGCTAAGTATTCACTTTTTTTGTGATGATCGTGCATTGGAGATTGAGATACCACACGTGTTTATATAGTACGCACGATCAAGGTGGAAAAATCCATTAGAGATAACACAGCACTAACAAAGCGGGTAAATACATCACAGTTCTTACACAACAAGGTGCGTCATGAGTAATGCCCAGATAAGAAGTTTATTCGTGATTCTTTCTATATGCAAAAAGAAACTTGAAATAATCTGTTCATACGCCCGATAACGAGCGGAGAAAACTTATGAAATACCCTCTACCACGTTGAAGATTAAGACAAGTTTCACTTTGATTTCTTTATTGTCTTTCATAAATATTTTTATATAAAGCATCACCCACTTTCACAACTTTGTTTATTTCTTTTACATCGTGAACTCTAACGATATCGGTATTTTGTTGTATGCATGCCATGATGGTTGCGCCAGTGCTGATAACTCTCTCTCGCGCAACAGGTTCATTGCAGAGCGTACCCAAAAACTTCTTTCTCGAAGGGCCTAGAAGAGTAGCCAAGCCGTTGAAAGTCAAATAGGAATGTCCGTTAACCATCATTGAGTATTTTTTGAAATAAGAAGCATGTTTAATGACGATTAAATTCTCTGATAATTTCTTGGCAAATCCAACACCTGGATCGATGATTATCTGCCATTTTCTTACACCACTTTTAAAAGCCTTGAAGATCTGTAATCCAAATTCTCGAGATATTCCGTTAATCAAGTTGGCCACCTGTGAATTCCAATTTTTAACATTAAATGAAGGATTTACAGGATCAATCATATACTCGACAATATCTTCGTTGTCATTCGATTCGTAATTGTTCAAACTGGACATCGTTTGAGTTGTTCCTCGAGTGTGATTCATAATATACGGACATTCATACTTAGCGATAACGTGGAATATTTCCGGTTCGTATAATCCCATGGAAATATCATTAATGATGTCTGCGCCCTCTTTCAGACATTCTTCAGCAACGTTCGCTCGATAAGTATCGATAGAAATGAGACACGTAGACAATTTCTCGTTTTTTGATTGTTGGATAATTTCGACCACAGGCAGTACACGCTGGAGTTCTTCGTCTTCACTCGGGGCAACACTACCTGGTCTTGTCGAAACACCTCCGATGTCCAATATCGTCGCACCTTCATCTAACAATCGTAAAGCAGTGCTCTCTATTACATCAGCGCTCACATTGTAGTTATCACCGCCGTCACTAAACGAGTCAGGAGTGATGTTCATGACACCGATGATCAACGTCGGATGTTTGTATTTCAATTGATCAAATTTCAAGGGATTTTTCTCGTGGTTCAATTCGAATCGTGAAACTGGAATAATTTGTAAAAGGTCCGATGAATCTTGAAGCGTTTCATTCGGTTGACTATTTAACAGTTGAGCTAAATGTTCATGAAAAGTTTCAGCGGTAACCGGATGGAGAACATCAGGACTGATGAGTTCACATAATGGTTGTAAGACGAATGATCTTTCCAGCATAGATTTATGAGGAATAACTAACTCATCCCGGTTGAATATGATGTCATCGTATAGTAGAATGTCCAAGTCGATGGATCTCGGTCCATTGTTAATCTTTTTCACACGATTGATACGTTCATATTCGATTTCTTTGCATATTTTCATCAAATCAACTGGAGACAAGTCGTCGAACGAAACTTGGATAACTTCGTTGAAGAAATCAGGCTGATCTTTGTAATACATTGGTTTGGATATGTACAACGAAGAAGTAGATACGATCTTAATTTTCGCTTCTTCTAAGTAATTCAATGCTTCTCTAATGTTTTTCATTTGATTACCTTGATTCGAACCGAATGCAATGTAAGCAATATGATTTCCGTTCTTAGTTGACTCTTCATCTGAAGTTGGAATGTTGGATTCTGTGCTTTGCAGATCTTTAAACGAATCTTTGATCATATTTGAACTGACGCCGACGCCATCTGTGAACGGGATAGAATTGGGTTTGGTGACCTTGACGCCAATACTATCGATGTCATGTTTTCCGGTGATTAATTGACCAATTTTCATTACCAATACAACGTACCCATCATCAGAACGATCCCTTCTCAGACTTAACAGCTCTTCCAATTACCGGATCAACGTCAAAAACCATCCAAATACCTTTTACTCCTCAACACCCACCTCACACTCGAATAACTGAGTAATAGTTGAATAACTGAATTCAACTTTGTAGTATTACATGTCTGAGAATACTGTATAGTGTATGAGATTTGAGAAGCTACAACGATATGAAATCGATTTTCAAAAAAGTAAAGAAAATCGCCGGCGTTGTTTTTCATGTGATTAGAAAATCATCAATTATATTTATTTATTTTTATCTAATGATGGATTATAATTTTTAAAGGTAAAAAGTCTTTTAATAAAATAAATAAATAAAAAGTGAAAAAATGATTATTGATATTGAATAATTGTGAAATGAAGATTTATTTAAAGGTAAATCAAAGCAATCGAATAATTGATCTAATAATTGATTTATTATTTGTTGAACATATTTTGCTTGTTTATCATCTCTAGTAATATCTCCATTAGTTAATATCATAACAGCTAAATTTCGTTTTTCATTTATTCTTATTGAATTAGCAATACCAGGTAATGATCCATCATGTCCAATTAATCGACGACCATTTTGAATTTTCCAATTCCATATAAGACCAAATTTAAGATCTGATACATTCATATAACTTTCTTGTGGCAAAATACGCAGCATTTCATCAATAGAAGATGAATTATATAAAAGATCAGGAAAATGATTAAGAAATGATTGAATATATAAACATAATGAATACGTTGACATGCGTAAAAAACCCGATGGATATACACTTGAACCAAATAATGGTATATATAACCAATTTGAAATATTATCTGCCTAAAAATTAATTTTAGAAAAGAAAAAAGATTTTAGAAAAAATATACAAAAAAAGAAAGATGTACTTGAGAAATATTTAATTGTGGTACCATTTGTTGATAAGTTTCAAGCCATGATATATTATATATAAAATGATCAATAAGATTATTTGGATCTTCTTTAAAATGATTTATACGATAACTACCTTTGTTTTCATCAATATTTAATGGTTTTAATATATTTGTTTGTACATATTTTTCAAAAGATATACCAGAAACACGTTCAACAATAAATGCTGCTAAAGTTGCGCCAATATTTGAATAGAGTGTTATATTACCAGGTGATATAGGTAACCAACTTGATTTATCATTTAAATATTTTTCAAGAACATCACCAAGATTTGTTTGAATAAAATGATCACCAAAAGAATAATGTTTTAATTCTTCAATAAAATTTGGTCCAATACCAGATGTATGTGATAATAAATGTCGAATAGTTATTGTTGTGTTAGGATAATCAGGATGATTTATTTTCATTAAAGGTAATAAATATTCATTAATATTCTTATCGAGATTAATTTGATTTAATTCAACCATTTGCATTATTGATAAAGCAATAAATGTTTTGGAAATTGATCCTAATGGAAATATTGATGATGAAATATTTACTAATTGAGATTGTTTAGGTGAATGATATCCAATTGCTTGTTGATAGAGAATTTCTTTTCGATTAGTAACAATAATTGCAATTCCAGGAATATGTCCATTATTAATAAGATGTTCAATTGATTTTGTTGTTGGTGGACATTCAGATTTGATTTTGTTGATTGAAAATAAAAGAAAAAGAAGAAGAAGAAGAAATAAGTAAGACATTCTTATCTTTTTACTAAATGTTCTTCTTTCAGTGTAATTCTTATATAAATAATAAAGTTTCTATTACTCATTTTAACCTAGATAAAATAGTTTTATCTTTCTCTTTCGTTCCATTGATATTTCTATTCACAAGAATTGTTTGCTTTGAAATGAGTGTGTGACATTTTCTGTAGTGGAGTATTACTAATCTTTCCTTAACCTCAGATAATACTTTTTTTTATATAGAGTAAATAGAAACTACTATAAATCATTTTCCAACGATCAACACTAAAATCGTTCGGTGTACCTATTTCAATCGGATATACTTTTCGCAGTACTCATAACTCTCGGATAAAATCCGAAGTTCTAGCATTTATTTAAATATATAAAACGATTACGAAGTGTGAAAATGATGTATTTTAAAAAAAGAACGCTTCTCTAGAACAGACTGTTAAAAACCACGTGAAGATCTCATGATATTTCTCAGCGTCAAATGCTAATTGTTGATAAGTGTGTTCATCGAAGTTCATAGAAAAGCATCTTTTCTATATCTAATAACGTAAAAACTTCTGTATTCGATGATTTAATGAATCAGCAACATATAGATTAAGTTGATGATCAAATGCAACCGATACAGGATAATTAAGCATAGCTGAATTCGTACCAAGTTGCCCTGAAACTCCAACAATAGTTGTTGCATTTGATTGATCAATGGAATACATTTGTATCCTATGATTGAACATATCTGCCACATACATATTACCTATTGGATCATAGGTCACACCTGTTGGATGATCAAGTAATGTCGATGTATTTCCATTCAATCCATTCGAATCACCAGCAACAATTGTCCACTTGGAATCACCTAATTTCCATTGAACAATATTAGTGGCACCGAAATTCACAACAATAAGAGCATTTGTTGATGAATCGAAAACGAGACCAGCAGGTCGATATAGTTGTGTATTGTTTGTTCCAAAACCATTTCCGCCAGCAACAATACTCCCGGTTAAATTTCCGAAGACATATTTCATAACACGATGATTATTATGATCTGAAACATAGACAGCATTCGATCTTGAATCCAGTGCCACATCATATGGAATATTAAAATAATTTAAGCCAGAACCTGCTGAGCCTATGAAGAGTAAATATACATGAAGAGTCCGTTGAAATAAAAAAGATATTAAAAACCTGTTACTCCAGCAATCGTTTTGCCATAATTTGCTCCATAAGTCCAAAATTGAATTCGTTGATTTCCTGAATCTGCTATGTATAGGTTGTTATTTGCATCCATAAAAAGATAAGTTGGTCCATTCAGATCACTCATATTCGTTCCTGAAACAGCATTTGCTTGACCAGCTATGGTTATACACGATGTATTTCTAATTGAACATTTTTGAACACGATGATTATAACGATCACCGATATAAAGATTATCATCGGAATCAAATATTAAACCAAAAGGACTGGACAATTGTGTTGATGTGTTTCCTCTAAGACCTGTTGTGCCATATATTGTAATACCAGTTGTATTCCATCGAAGATAAACTTTACGATCTAATAGAATTTGAATTTAATTATTGAAATGAAAGATTTCTTTATTTACAAGTTTGATTTGATGTTGATTTGGATTTTGGTAAGAGAATAATAAGAAGTATGCTGAGAAGAACACCAAAAAGTATGACACATATTAAAAATAATAATGCACGTTTTCGTGTACATCGACAACATAGTTTCATGAAAGTTCTGTTTTCATAAAATCAAAGAGAATAAATCAATGAAATATTTTCATCGTTTAGTTTTTACTTGAGACTTTTCTGTTTTGATAGATGACGATCTTGGTGTAGCGGTGTTATTAGGTTTTCTATTGTTCCCAATGACTAGATCATAAAAATCATCTGACAATGAACGGACAAAAGCTATAGTTATGACGCTTTACTGGTTTTTTGATACTTTTCGTTGGTTCACTGCTAATCTCGTTCTAAAATTAATTTCTAAACTTTTTGCTTATACTCAATCGTTTGCTTTTATATACTTGACTAAGATTGATTTCACTTTTTGCAAGTATTTCAAATGAGCTGTTTGTACATGGAACTGGATTTGGTCGAAACTAATTGAAAAAGTGTGAAAAATATCTTTTTTTCAAATTGTTCCCTTTACCACAGATGGCACATGTTGAACTTTTGTCACACGAACAGAATTCACAGTGTTCGTTGATCGTACTGATGATTGTTCTGATTTGTCGAAAATATGATCAGATGAATTATTCTATCGAAATTGCTAATTGTTAAAATATTATTCGTAAATATCAATACTTGATAATGATGATCTTTGATTATTTTTCTATTTGGTGAAGATGAACGAACACTGTTAGCTGACCGAATAGAAATATGTTTGACAGAAGTTATTCGTGTTAGTGATGTTGAACACTATAAAATGATTATCTTTAAGAGAAAAGTCAACGTCTAGAATACAAACACACTTTACGATGAGTTGATCGATCACGACGTGAAACTTTTTCAACACGGACTTTTCCTGTTCGAATACGATGCTGTTCCATCTTGAATAAAGAGAAAGAAAGAAATATATTCGAATGTCATTATCGAAAAAAACATGCTTCGTGTTTTATATTAACAAAAAATTCAATTAATTTTTGTATTTGTATTTAATTTGAATAATTCATTATGAAAAACCATGTCACAGAACAATATTTGATGTATACTAGATGACCTACATCATCATAATACGTATAAGTAGGCTTCTTCATTTCACATATATGGAAAAATGACCACATGACTTTATTACTCTTTTAGTTTCATCACTCATTAAAATAATACAAATTTTCACCTGTTCTGTCACGTATTCATCGAGTGAAGTCGATAAAGCTCGTCAAGTTCTGTGTAACGCTAGTACGACAAGACGGTGTATTGACTAAAAGATTTTTCCTAGTCCGAATCTATTCGCTTCAATTGAGTAAACAATCATGGCCGACGATAACAAGCAGAGCAAGAAGAAAATAAAACGATATAATTGACACTAAATGTATTCAAAACTCTTACATGAATAGTAGAAGGATTTGTTTTCTCCAATCGTGAATTTGAAAAATATCATCGAATTTACTATATGATTGATCGTGCCATTAATGAGAAGCGCGATTCTGTCACATAGAAAATAGTGACGTTAGAGACAACAGTACTTTTTGAACGAATACTTAATCTTCAAATTGTCAGTATTATATGTAATTAACTNTAATTGACACTAAATGTATTCAAAACTCTTACATGAATAGTAGAAGGATTTGTTTTCTCCAATCGTGAATTTGAAAAATATCATCGAATTTACTATATGATTGATCGTGCCATTAATGAGAAGCGCGATTCTGTCACATAGAAAATAGTGACGTTAGAGACAACAGTACTTTTTGAACGAATACTTAATCTTCAAATTGTCAGTATTATATGTAATTAACTATGAAAATAGTAAACATTATATTCTTAAGAACAATTCTATGATGGTATGAGTAATCTTAAGATAGATCTGGTAGGTAATAAAGAACTATATGATTGACTTCATGGAGTCATATGTAACACATATTGTCGTCGAATACCTTCGATTCAACATGATAACGTAGCTCTTATACATAATAGATAATATGATATGTAAATAGTGACCATGTTATTCTTATTTTACGTGTAACCTTTTATCTTATCTAAAGAGAATCTCTTTCTGCTCTTGCGACATTCACACATACTGTTATTTCTGCTCTACTTCTTTACATGTTCGTGTATATTTTGCTCTTTGTCTTCGTTATCGGAGCGATTTTTTATATAAATCGATTTCAACATAACAAAGCATCGAAACAGAACAAAAGTGAAAAGAAAATCTTTAGTACGTGGACTCCTGTATTATTCGAATCACCACGTCCCGTTGCTTATCCTGAATGGTCCATTGAAACAACTCGTCCACTGCCTTATCGTCCATTTAAATATGGTCCTGATTATTTCGTTACAATGGGTATATCACGAATGAATTGGGATGAATGGATCGAATTAGATAATCAATGGAATAAATATCATCAAGAAAAACTTTCACGACTTTCATCTGAACGATCATCTCGTTTATGTCAATTATCATCCGAAGCAGAAGATGCTGCACTCGAAACAATGGAACTATTATCTGAGTATTTGGTTTATCGTTATCCATCTCTATTTCAATATGAAAATAATGACAAAAGTAAAATTCGAATAAAAATAACCGGAGAGATTTATCCAATAAGATCATTGAATCCTCTCAAATATGCTTCACTTCTTATTCAAGATGATTTAGCATTGATGATCGAAGGAAACGATGGACAATATTATTTGAAAGGTGGTTCAATAGTTCTTCCCGGATTTTGGCGCCTTGAAGATAAATTTCAAATGCCTCTTTCTCAAATTCACATGTCAGGTGACGTTCCAAAATTTGAAGAAAAACTTAAATTTAGTATGGAAAGATTTTTTCAAAAAATGGCTCCTCAACATCCGGTTGTTCGTTACAATTATTTCATTCAAACAGATGGAAATTTAGCTTGGTCATCATCGATTGGATGTGAAGATCAATTTGGAATCGGTTGGAGTAACGCTAAGCAAAATCCACCCATTGAACAAATTTATTTTCGAAGTGAAAGACAAACACTTCGTCGATTACCGAGATCAGAAGCGATTCTTTTTACTATTCATCCGTATTTTATTCCACTGATAGAAATTGCACAAGAACCAGGCGTTCCGGGAAGATTAGCATCAGCAATTCGAAGTTGGCCTGATGATGTTTCACATTATAAAGGAAAACAGGCATATGAAGATGTGATTTTGAAATATTTAGATGAAAAACATCAAGAACAATGTGAAAATGGTCTAGAACTCAACGATTTAAAATCTAATTATCCTTTTTAATATATTGAATTCTTATAAAATAAATTCACTCTTTCATAAAAAGAACAAAAACGATTGATAAGATCAAACGACTTGCTCTTCGACAAGCGTTATTTACAGTTAATCTTTTCAGTCAT